>JACEFO010002419.1:0-30645 GCA_015342445.1 Digitaria exilis
TTGGAATCATAAGGATTGACGGGCGGGATGATAGATGTAGATCTCCCGTCCGTGTATGATAATTGGTTAAGTCGAAATGTGTGGTAGAGTGTGTCAAGTTTTGAACGTACCACATGCATACCGGTATATGGGAGCCGGTAAGCCCGGTACCAGATTGAAGCAGCTAGGGCCGATAGCCATCTCTCCTTGGAAACTTTGTTTCCCCTGCCGTACACTTGTGGATATATGCGTGATGCTGTGAGTGAAGCAGTAAACCTTTATCCTAAGGAAATGGACCCGGTTCCGAATTGTGGATCGATGGGAAAGGTTGGGAAATGCTTGTACTTTTATAGCAGGCAGAGTATCCGTGTGTGTTGGGTTTCCCTGGCCAGGTAGCACAAATTCGGTTCGAACTGTCCGCTTCTCGCGGTTAATGAGACTGCTTGACCGCCTGCTACATCGAGTAATAGTGGAATTATGAGATCATGAACTTGTTCTATGAATAACTTGTATTTGCACCACTTGTTGCTTAGAGAGGATGCTAATTAGAAATGGTTAAATTTTACTAGAATATGAAGCTAAACTTGAAAGCAAGGATTAATTTGTTTCTTTTTGGCAAACAAATTCGGGACTAGTAGTAAACCCACCACCAAAAGCCTCTCATTGTCCAGATTGTCGTGATGTAAGAGTCACCGAACGGGTAAGACTTGCTAGAGTATTAGTATACTCAGCCTTGGCTTGTGACATTATTTACACGGCTATCATTTTGGATGTGGATCTATGATTGGCCCGTCCAGGTTTCCACCTGGCTGGCACTGAATGGTCCCGTCCTCTGGCGAGGATCGGCGAGGAGTAGCTTCGGGCAGGCTTCAGCAGGAGTTATTATGTACCGCCGTTAGATATCTTACTTCCGCTGCAATGAACTTTCTAATTTCAGTTGTTATGAACTTCAAATCCGCTGCAAGACTTGTACTCTGATTTTATTTCAACTCGGTTGTAATAACTAGGTTACTATCGTGCCGTGATTTAATTTGTGATTGTAATTTGATGCTGTTGTTTCGTAGTATGGATTATCGGGTTTTCTCCGACGGCGCTGATATTCCGGATTAGGTGCTTGACTAGCGTGATGGCTTCCAAAGGTACTTAACTTCGAATAATTATGACCTTAATAAACATTTTTTGGAATAAAATTTGCCACTCGTATTCCGACGCGTTTTGCGAAGGAAGGTTATCTTAGGACGCTAAGATGTTACCTAGAACGTTGAAGCCTATGTGGGATAAGGGATCACGATATGATAGGTGGCAAATAGTATATTATACTGACTTCCAGCACATTTCATTCTGTCATTTACTTTACGCAATGGTGGGCGGCAAGTACGGCCGATTGCTGTAACGTACCACGCACTATAATAAAATATAGTGCGGCACATACAATACGCTGTGAATGGCGTATGAAAACTAGAAATAGATGGTGGGCGCAAGGTACGGCGATTGCTGTAGCGTACACGGCATCATAATGCAAATATGATGCGGCACAAATCAATACGCTATTTCAATAGCGTATGAAACTGTCAATATGTTGCTTTTGGTGACATATGAACATTGCCCGTTCAATGTTAAACGTTCGGGTGATGCCACACCTCTATAGTGGGTGGTAATGAATGGAGACGCTTTCGTGAGTGCTGGCACGAAAGGTTGATTATACATGCTCTGGAATGGAATTTTTCTGCAGGTACACTAACCACGATTCCGTAAGATGAACGGTTAGAAAAGTTCGGCTAGTTAATATAGGGAGAGACGGATATTGGCCTAGCCACCGGCACTAACTTCGTAAGCCAAAAGTTATTGGCATGTGTGTTGGCGAGAACGAATAGGCCGCTCATGCATTGCATCTCACTGAATTGACATGGATTTTAATAAGTGACCGAATCGAACCGCCATCAAAGGAATTGAAATCACAACCCAAAAATCCTGCTGAGAACAATCTGTTGCACCTTAATTCGAAACTGAAAACGTTGTCGAACGAAAAGTGTTCAACACGAAAGTTGTCATAAATATTATGGAGTAAATGCTGGAGAAATTTCAACGAAAATGGTTCAGTAAATTGGAGTTATGCTAAAAATGGTAACCCCCTGTCTGCTGGAAATTTCTGGGGACAGTGAGATAAAAATTGAATTTTTACACCATCTTAACGACAGTTTCTGCTCAAACCTCCAAAATGAAACTTGTTAGGAAATTACTTAAACAATGTCCTGGCCAAATTTGGGAATTTTTGAGCTTGTAGATTTCGAGTTTTGAATTTTTACCACCCTGCACAGAATCTGTTCTTATTCTTTGGCGCTACCCGGTGCTCACCTTGCCCCTTTTCCTTTTGGTTCAGATGGACGCCCTCGCTGACCTGGCTAGCTACCCTAACGACGTGTCTTTCTCTGATTGCTTGGGATGGGAAGGCTTCCCTAGCATCTTGTGGTCGGTTCTACAGGCACTTGGCTACCCTACACCGCCACAATATGAGAGAATCCTCGTCCGAGACCGTGGCGTGACCCGTTCCGTGTGCGTTTGGTGGTCTACCGTCGCCACCCGCCGTGTCCTAGTTCCCCCACCTGGACGGTGGAAGTTCATGGACACCACATGGAGACGACTTGTGAGCTAGCTGCCTTGAATGGCATCAGTTCTTTTTTGTGCTCAGAACCAGAGCTTGGTAGAGCACCAGTTGCTTGGGCTGTTTTCACCAACTCAGCCGGATGATCCCCACTGGATGAGGCGCTACCTTAGTTCTCCTTTGAGGATGGCGGAGAGCCCCGTTGCAGCAGCAGATGCTGCAGCAGGGGGGTCAACGGGCCCCTCAGCCTCAGGTGGCCCGATACGAGGATTTTCTGGCGACGCACCCGCCGATCTTCTCTCGAGCTGATGAGCCTTTGGAGGCCGACACCTGGATTCGAGCCACCGAGTCCAAGTTCACCATTCTGGCGACGCCTTGCACCCCCCAACCGCAAGGTCGTGTTCGCGGCGCAGCAGCTCCGCGGCCCAGCTCTCTTTGGTGGAGAACTACCTGGCCCTGCAGCAGGAGGGTCATGTAGTTGAGTGGGATGAGTTCAAGGCTGCATTCAAGGCTCATCACATTCCGGCCGGTCTAGTAGAGCGGAAGTTGAATGAGTTTTTGGCGCTGACCCAGGGTACCCGTACAGTGCTTGCAGTACGCCCAGGCCTTCAATGGTCTGTGCCCTTATGCGGGTCATCACGCCGACTCCGACGAGAAGAAGCTAGAGAGGTTCCGACGTGGCCTTAACACCAAGTTAAAGGCGCAGTTGGCCACCACCCGTGCTGCCTCGTACGGCGATCTCGTGAACCTTGCCATCGCTCAAGAAGACGCCAATATGGTGCACAAGGCGGAAAAGAAGAGGAAGACTCCCGCTGGACCGTCAAGCTCGCAGCCCAGAGGTTCCGCTTGGTTCCCCGGCTGCACCGCAGGGACAGTCCAGGGCACTTCAGAGAGGTGGATGGGTTGCTAGGCCGCCACAGCCTAACGCGCCTCGTTTCCCTCCGCCGCAGCAGCAGCAAGCACCAAGGCAAAATGCACAGCAGCCAGCTCGCCCTGGAGCCGGCTATCAGTGCTTCAAGTGTGGAAGTAAAGATCATTTTTATCAAGGATTGCCCGCAGAACAAGCAGCAAAACCAACGCCCGGGAAATCAGCAAGGCAAGGGCAAGCAGCAGCAGCGTGTGCAAGTTCGCCAAGGACGGCTCAACTACACCAACTTGGCCGACCTGCCCGAGGGAGCCCCAGACATGACTGGTACTTTCCCTATCTGCACTCAAACCTGCTGTGATATTGTTTGATTCCGGGGCAACACATAGTTTTATAAGCACAAGATTTCATGTGAAATGCGGATTAAAATCGTACCATACCAAATCATCTTATGTGATATCAACTGCGGGAGGTAAAACTTTCATCCAACCAAGTCACCCACAAGGTTCCAATCAGGCTGGGAAGTAAAACATTTCCTACTGATTTGATTCTGCTTGGAATGGAAGGAATTGACATTGTGTTGGGAGCCAATTGGATGACTCAACATAAGGCTGTCCTAGATGTTGCGGAAAGAGTTGTTGAGATAAACTCGCCTACGCATGGCCCGAGTGTGCTATATCTGCCACAACGGACTTGCGTCGATGCGTGTGCTTACACAATGGTAGAAACCCAACTAAAGGACATTCCGGTGGTATGTGAGTATGCCGATGTATTTCCGGATGACTTACCTGGGATGCCGCCGGATAGAGACATTGAATTCGTGATTGAACTTCAACCTGGCACAGCACCTATATCAAAGAGACCATATAGAATGCCGCCCAATGAATTGGCTGAATTAAAAATTCAACTCCAAGAATTGCTAGATAAGGGTTTCATTCGTCCAAGTGTATCACCTTGGGGATGTCCCGCTATCTTTGTGAAAAAGAAGGATCATTCCTTGAGGTTGTGTATTGATTACCGGTCTCTCAATGCGGTAACCATCAAGAACAAGTATCCGCTTCCCCGTATTGACATCTTGTTTGACCAATTAGCTGGCGCCAGAGTATTCTCCAAGATTGACCTACGCTCTGGCTATCATCAAATCAAAATCAGGCCTTGTGACATTCCGAAGACTGCCTTTTCCACACGTTATGGACTTTATGAATTCTTGGTTATGTCCTTTGGACTCACCAATGCCCCAGCCTATTTCATGTACCTCATGAATTCGGTCTTCATGTCTGAACTAGACAAGTTTGTGGTGGTTTTCATTGACGACATTCTTATATATTCTAAGAATGAGGAAGAGCATGCTGAGCACCTTCGCATTGTTCTTCAAAGGCTGAGAGATCATCAGCTCTATGCCAAGTTCTCCAAGTGTGAATTCTGGCTTGAGAGCGTGAAGTTTTTAGGTCACACGGTTTCCAAGGATGGTATATCCGTGGATCCAACCAAGGTACAAGAGGTGCTAGATTGGCAACCACCTACCTCTGTCCATGAGATTCGGAGTTTTTCTGGGTTAGCCGGTTATTACCGCCGTTTTATTCCGGATTTCTCTCGGATAGCAAAGCCCATGACCGAACTCTTGAAGAAGGGAGTTAAATTTGAGTGGAATGACAAATGTGAGGAAGCTTTCCACACCTTGCGAAGACATTTAACTTCAGCCCCAGTTTTGGCTCAGCCCGATTGCACCAAGCCGTATGATGTTTATTGTGACGCATCAGGCACCGGTCTTGGCTGTGTTCTCATGCAAGAGAACCGAGTCATTGCTTATGCTTCTCGAGCACTTCGGCCTCATGAGCAAAACTACCCCACGCACGATCTTGAGTTAGCAGCGGTCATTCATGCTCTCAAGATGTGGAGACACTATTTGATGGGTGTTCCCTGCAACATATATACAGACCACAAGAGCCTCAAGTATGTCTTCACTCAGGCACATCTGAATATGAGACAGCGAAGATGGTTGGAGTTAGCAAAGGACTATGATCTCAGTGTACACTATCACCCCGGGAAGGCTAATGTAGTTGCGGATGCACTAAGCCGCAAGGCTCGTTGTCATTGTCTTTCCGTGGAGTCCTATGCCGACACCCTGTGTCACGAAATGGCAAAGCTCAATTTGGAGATTGTTCCACACGGGTACTTCAACCATATTGCAGTGGAACCAACCGTGCACGATCAGATTGTTGCAGCCCAATTAAATGATGCGGGCGTTAAAATCCTTAAAAGGAAATTGTCTAAGGAAAGGGTGAAAGAGAAGTACAAGTGTTTCCGGTTGGATGGGCAGGGAGTGATGTGGTATGGACATCGCCTTGTGGTGCCCAAAAACACGGAACTCCGGAGGAAGCTTATGGATGAGGCACACCTCTCTAAATTTTCTATCCATCCCGGCAGCACCAAAATGTACCAAGACTTGAAGCAAAACTTTTGGTGGACTCGAATGAAGCGAGAAATTGCCACGTATGTGTCGGAATGTGACACATGCCAGCGGGTCAAGGCTAGCCACTTGAAGGTAGCAGGCACGCTTCAACCTCTACCTATTCCCTCGTGGAAGTGGGAAGATATAAGCATGGATTTTATTGTTGGACTTCCCAGAACCCCTCAGGGGCACGATTCTATTTGGGTAATTGTGGATCGCCTTACCAAAACCGCACACTTTATTCCAGTCAATACCACTTACACTGCCAAGAAGTATGCGGAGATTTATTTGGAAGCGGGATCGTTTGTCTACACGGGGTACCAAGACGATAATTTCAGATCGTGGTGCTCTGTTCGTAGCACGCTTTTGGAACAATTGCAATGTCCCTAGGCACCAAACTGATCCGTAGTTCGGCATATCACCCACAGACCGATGGGCAGACGGAAAGGGTAAATCAAATACTTGAGGATATGCTTCGAGCCTGTGTTATTCATTATGGGAAGAATTGGGAGAAATGTTTATCTCTGGCCGAATTCTCCTATAACAACAGCTACCAAGCGAGTCTTAGAATGGCAACCATTTCGAAGCCTTGTATGGTAGAAGATGTCGGACCCCCGTTGTGTTGGTCCCAGGCAGGCGAGAGGTACACTTATGGCCCTGACCTTGTGAAGGAAGCCGAAGAAAAGGTTAGGATCATTCGGGAGAATTTGAAGACCGCCCAGTCACGCAAAAGAGCTACTTTGATCAGCGGCGGGACCACTTCAGTTCGAAGTTGGTGATCACGTATATCTTAAGGTCTCCCCGACCAAGGGTGGCAAAGATTTGGACTCAAGGGCAAGCTTGCACCTCGTTATATCGGCCCGTATGAAATTACTCAGCAATGTGGGCCCGGTAGCCTATCAAGTAAGCTTCCCGGAAACTTTCAGCGGTGCACAATGTATTCCATGTTTCTCAACTCAAGAGGTGTCTTCGTGTCCCAACCGAAGTTGTTGAAACAAGAGGAACTCTCGGTTGAACCGGATCTCTCTTATGATGAGCATCCCGTTAAGATCCTCGACGAGAAAGAGCGCAAACACGAAGGAAGGGAGTTAAAATGTACAAAGTTCAGTGGAGTCATCACTCCGAGATGAAGCCACGTGGGAAACCGAGGACTATCTTAGGAAGAATTTCCCCGACATACTTTCATAAGCCGAGGTATTTCTTTCCCCTCTCTATCTCTAGGTTAATCGAATCTCGGGACGAGATTCCTTTTAAGGGGGGTAGGCTGTGACATCTCTGATGTCAAAAGAATTAAAAAAGTGCAATTAAAATCAATACAACAGGGAATGGGTTGAAATTCAAAAATTCGTCAAAAAAATTCAATTCAATATATTCAAAAACAAGGGTTGTTTGGCACCCAACTAAAACTTAAACATCTCGGACAGCCCTTCGCTGACAACCTCGCCACGGCGTTCGCGCCGATCGGTGACCCTCGAGCGGGAATGTCCGTCACGATCGAGGTTAGCCGTAAAAAATCCGTCCCGATCGAGCTATGTCCGTGACGATCGAGCCTAGTCAGTATGTCCGTGACGATCGAGCCTAGTCAGTATGTCCGTGACGATCGAGCTATGACCGTGACGATCGAGCCTAGCCGGTAGTTTCCGTCAACGATTCGAGGCTGCACGACAGACCTCGAGGCCCCGCCGTCCGTCGCGCTCGAGGCTCCGCAGCCAAGCTCGAGGACTTACCCTCGAGCGACGTTCCGTCACCCTCGAGGCTCCGCAGCCAAGCTCGAGGAACTCACCCTCGAGCGACGCATTCCGTCACCCTCGAGGCTCCGCAGCCAAGTCGAGGACTCACCCTCGAGCGACGTTCCGTCACCCTCGAGGCTCCGCACCAAGCTCGAGGATCACCCTCGAGCGACGTTCCGTCACGCTCGAGGCTTCGCAGCCAAGCTCGAGGGGGGGGCACTCACCCTCGAGTGGCGTTTCCGACCATTCGAGGCTTCGGCAAGCTCGAGCTTGCGTGTTCAAGCTCGAAGCGCCGTAGCGCCTGGTCGGAATGCCCGGTCCAAGCTCGGAGTTGTGTCCCGCACCTCAAACTCCAAACTTTTAGTTTACACGTTTCGAAGTTCAGCTCAAATTTTGGAGAAAGTTCAAAAGGGGCAAAAGAGCTCCACGGGGCTGCCAGCTCGCCCCTGGCGCGCTCTGCTCCGGCCGGAGTCCGGCCGCCACGTGGCCGGCGTGTGGCGGAGACCGCGTCGGGTCGGCCGAGCTGTGGCGGGCAGCTAGCTTTTGTCCTCACGCGTTTGTCCAAGCCTTCCGTACCGTCACTTCGCGGGCGACGGCGCACTGCTGCCTCGCGCCGCGGAGCGCCATCATGGCAAGCTCGCTCGGCACTGGTCGCAGCCGCGCGCAGCGCCGCCCCGCAGTCGCGATGCTCGCTCGCTACGCGCCAAGGAGCACTGTGGAGGATCCCCAGCGATCACGCCACAATCTTCCTCGCCCAATCGTGTCGCGCGCGCTCTGTTCGAGCTCGCCGCGCCATCAATGGCGACCGCGACAGCCACCCACGCGCTCGCACGCTCCCGAGGCCGCACAGTGCCTCCCTTGCGTGCCCAAGCACCCACCGCGCACTCCCACCCCTCCTCTCACTCGCTCACTTGGTCATTTTCCACTTCCCCGCGCTCGCTCGGTCTTCTTCCTCCTCGCGACGCGCAAGCCGAACCCAAGCTCTTCGCGAAATTCCTCGTCCACGCTCCACCATTCCCCAATCCATCCCGCACGGAGCTAGTCACTCCACCAGCTCCAAAACCCCCCAACTTTCCCCAAGCTATTGTCCTTCTCCGGCGAGAATTTGCGATTTCCCCAAATCGCGAATTCCGGCCGTCGAAGCACCCGCACGTCGAGACCCTACTCCGAGCCGTCCCCGAGCTTCCTCGAGCACGCCATAGCTTCCCCAAGCTCTGCTGGTGCTCAAGGACCTCCCCCCTCCGCGAACGACCCCGAGCTCGCCGGCGTAGAAGCCGCGGCGGCCGCGCCGCCACCACCTCGTCGCCGGCGAAACTCCGACCATCCCTGCCTCCCCAACCGTCCCCAAACGACTCGTGGTGAGCCCAGGAAGCTTTTCCCCCCACTTCCCCGAGCCTAGTTCGCCGCCGTTTGGCCGGCGCAACTCCGGCGAGGTCCCAGGGACCCAAGTTCATCGTCTACCTTTGTTTAGGGGTCTCTGCGCAAAGTCCAGGGACTCGTTCGCGAAGTTTTGAAAGATCTAGGGTTCTCTGCGTAAACAGATTCTTAAGTCTAGGTTTGATTTTTCCCGAAACTTGTAAATCGATTAAAAATTCGTACAAAAATCGGAAAAAATGCACAAAAATACTCCCTGGATTCGTGAGAAGTCTAAATTACAATCTCTATTAGACATGTTTGTACTTTGACGAACTGTTTTTGAATTAAAATTCAAAACAAGGAAAATCTAAAGTTATGCACCATTTCAAATCCAGAGCTGCGCTAGGGTTGAGCTTTGGATATGTTGTGTATAGTGGCTTTGGACAGCTTGTTGTCCAAAGAAGACCCAAAAATATGATGTTTAGCTCCTTTTATGAATTAAAATAGGTTTTCTGTCTTTTTGCAGTGCAGAAATCATTAAAATAATATGTGCAGTGAAAAATCACCATTCTGCTCCTGAGAGCTTAAAACTTGTTAGAACACATGTTAAAATGAAAAACTTAATTTTTGCTCTGTTTAGGATGGCAAATAATTAAATATGTGTTTTTGGTTAGAAAATCATTGAGGATCACCCAAGGGTTATTTTGAGCCACCACTTGGCCAGAGCCCTCCTCATACTTATGCTTAACTTTGGTAGGGAGATCTCCTGAAATGGTTGAATTTTCAATTTATATGAATTAAATTCATTTCTGCTGGCAGCAACTTGTTAGATTTTTAATAAATTATGTGTAGCTCGAAATTAGCTAAATTTTGGAGTGAGCTTAGCTCTTATACTCCAGTAGCTGCCATAAAGTTTATAGATAAAAAATGATGAACAGAAATGGAGAAACAAAAATGCGAAGTAATCTAGATGGAAAATCGATTTATATAAAGAATAAACCTTTTTGTAGTAGATAGAATAAAATAAATGGAATCTGAAATTCCAGAACAGCCACCCTAAGTATGCATATCATGTACAAGGCGCTATCCCAGACGGCGACTACACCCTCATCCCCGCAGACGAGGAAGAAGCCCCGGAGCCCGGTGCCGGTGCAACGTGAACAACCCGGAGGCTAACTCTCAGTCCGAGCAAGAAGGCAAGCCCCGGAGCATGACCTAACCTTTACCAAAAATGCACTTTGAATTCTCTATGTTTGTGCATTTACGTTCAAGGAGTTGATTGAATACCTTAAGCTGCACATTTCCTAGTACCCATGACTTGCAATACTAGTTTGAAAGGGATCGATAGTGCATTGCTATAGGTCCGTTACAAGTCGAGTGATTTCCTGTCACTCGCGAGACATAGGGATTGCTTGTCTTTACTTATGTTGGAATCATAAGGATTGACGGGCGGGATGATAGATGTAGATCTCCCGTCCGTGTATGATAATTGGTTAAGGGTCGAAATGTGGTAGAGTGTGTCAAGTTTTTGAACGTACCACATGCATACCGGTATATGGGAGCCGGTAAGCCCGGTACCAGATTGAAGCAGCTAGGGCCGATAGCCATCTCTCCTTGGAAACTTGTTTCCCCTGCCGTACACTTGTGGATATATGCGTGATGCTGTGAGTGAAGCAGTAAACCTTTATCCTAAGGAAATGGACCCGGTTCCGAATTGTGGATCGATGGGAAAGGTTGGGAAATGCTTGTACCTTTTATAGCAGGCAGAGTATCCGTGTGTGTTGGGTTTTCCCTGGCCAGGTAGCACAAATTCGGTTCGAACTGTCCGCTTCTCGCGGTTAATGAGACTGCTTGACCGCCTTGCTACATCGAGTAATAAGTGGAATTATGAGATCATGAACTCGTTCTATGAATAACTTGTATTGCACCACTTGTATGCTTAGAGAGGATGCTAATTTAGAATGGTTAAATTTACTAGAATATGAAGCTAAAACTTGAAAGCAAGGATCTACTTTAGTTGCTTTTTGGCAAACAAACCCACCAGCCCAAAAGCCTCTCATTGTCTAGATGTCGGTGATGTAGATTTCACCCGACGGGTAAGCCTTGCTGAGTATTAGTATACTCAGCCTTGCTTGTGACATTATTTTACAGGTATCATTTTGGATGTGGATGCTATGACTTGGCCCGTCCAGGTTCCACCTGGCTGGCACATCGAATGGGTCCCGTCCTCTGGCGAGGATCGGGAGGAGTAGCTTCGTGGCAGGCTTCAGCACGGAGTTATTTGTACCGCCGTTAGATTATTTACTTCCGCTGCAATGAACTTCTAAATTTCAGTTGTTATAAACTTTTAATTCCGCTGCAAAGACTTTGTACTCTGATTTAAAATTTGAACTCGGTTTGTAATAACTATGTTACCTTTGCGTGTAATGTAATTTGTGGAATGTTGTAATCTCTGGAACTCACCTTCGTGTGGGCGTGCTGTTGTTTCGATCGAGAAAAGTACGTGGTTTAATCGGGTTTAATCCGACGGCGCTCCAGCTTATTCCGGATTAAGTGCCTGACTACGTGATTAGTGGTCCCAAGGTACTTAACTTGGAATAATTTCGGAGTGGAACCGCCACAGCCAAAAACCCATATTGAAGTTGGTTGTAACGAGGCAGTGCATCCGGGCACCGAAACGGGCCCGTTTCGCTCCGTTTTGCGTGCAGAAGGTACCGAAACGCGCCAAACCACTCCCTAACATCGTTTTGGCTCCAATGGAGGCTATTGGGCATGTTCGTGCGAAAAAATTCAACAGAAGTTCGGGGCGCGAAACAGTGCACCCGGGTGCCGAAACACCCGTTTTGCTTCGATTTTCGTGCTGTATGTAACCGAATGCTCCAAAACACTCCCAAACATCATTTAGGGCCTAACGGAGTAGATTGGAAGTGTCCGTGGCCAAAAGCCCATATTGAAGTTGGTTGTTACGAGGCAGTGCATCCAGGCACCGAAACGGGCCCGTTTTGCTCCGTTTTGCGTGCAGAAGGTACCGAAACGCGCCAAATCACTCCCTAACATCGTTTTGGGTCCAATGGAGGCTATTGGGCATGTTCGTGCGAAAAAAATTCAACACAAGTTCGGGGCGCGAAACAGTGCATCCGGGTGCCGAAACACCCGTTTTGCTTCGATTTTCGTGGTGTAGGTAACCGAATGCTCCAAAACACTCCCAAACATCATTTAGGGCCTAACGGAGTAGATTGGAAGTGTCCGTGGCGAAAAACCCATTTTCAAGTTGGTTGTTACGAGGCAGTGCATCCGGGCACCGAAACGGGCCCGTTTCGCTCCGTTTTGCATGCAGAGGGTACCGAAACGCGCCAAACCACTCAATAACATCGTTTTGGGTCCAATGGAGGCTATTCGGCATGTTCGTGCGAAAAAATTCAACAGAAGTTCGGGGCGCGAAACAGTGCACCCGGGTGCCAAAACACCCGTTTTGCTTCGATTTTCGTGCTGTAGGTAACCGAATGCTCCAAAACACTCCCAAACATCATTTAGGGCCTAACGGAGTAGATTGGAAGTGTCCGTGGCCAAAAGCCCATATTGAAGTTGGTTGTTACGAGGCAGTGCATCCAGGCACCGAAACGGGCCCGTTTTGCTCCGTTTTGCGTGCAGAAGGTACCGAAACGCGCCAAATCACTCCCTAACATCGTTTTGGGTCCAATGGAGGCTATTGGGCATGTTCGTGCAAAAAAATTTCAACACAAGTTCGGGGCGCGAAACGGTGCATCCGGGTGCCGAAACACCCGTTTTGCTTCGATTTTCGTGTTGTAGGTAACCGAATGCTCCAAAACACTCCCAAACATCATTTAGGGCCTAACGGAGTAGATTGGAAGTGTCCGTGGCGAAAAACCCATTTTGATGTTGGTTCTGACGAGGCAGTGCATCCGGGCACCGAAACGGGCCCGTTTCGCTCCGTTTTGCATGCAGAAGGTACCGAAACGCGCCAAATCACTCCCTAACATCGTTTTGGGTCCAATGGAGGCTGTTGGGCATGTTCGTGCGAAAAATTCAACAGAAGTTCGGGGCGCGAAACAGTGCACCCGGGTGCCGAAACACCCGTTTTGCTTCGATTTTCGTGCTGTAGGTAACCGAATGCTCCAAAACACTCCCAAACATCATTTAGGGCCTAACAGAGTAGATTGGAAGTGTCCGTGGCCAAAAACCCATATTGAAGTTGGTTGTTACGAGGCAGTGCATCCGGGCACCGAAACGGGCCCGTATCGCTCCGTTTTGCGTGGAGAAGGTTCCGAAACGCGCCAAACCACTCCCTAACATCGTTTTGGCTCCAATGGAGGCTATTGGGCATGTTCGTGCGAAAAAATTCAACAGAAGTTCTGGGCGCGAAACAGTGCACCCGGGTGCCGAAACACCCGTTTTGCTTCGATTTTCGTGCTGTATGTAACCGAATGCTCCAAAACACTCCCAAACATCATTTAGGGCCTAACGGAGTAGATTGGAAGTGTCCGTGGCCAAAAGCCCATATTGAAGTTCGTTTTTACGAGGCAGTGCATCCAGGCACCGAAACGGGCCCCGTTTTGCTCCGTTTTATCGTGCAGAAGGTACCGGAAACGCGCCAAATCACTCCCTAACATCGTTTTGGGTCCAATGGAGGCTATTGGGCATGTTCGTGCGAAAAAAATTCAACACAAGTTCGGGGCGCGAAACAGTGCATCCGGGTGCCGAAACACCCGTTTTGCTTCGATTTTCGTGGTGTAGGTAACCGAATGCTCCAAAACACTCCCAAACATCATTTAGGGCCTAACGGAGTAGATTGGAAGTGTCCGTGGCGAAAAACCATTTTCAAGTTGGTTGTTACGAGGCAGTGCATCCGGGCACCGAAACGGGCCCGTTTCGCTCCGTTTTGCATGCAGAAGGTACCGAAACGCGCCAAATCACTCCCTAACATCGTTTTGGGTCCAATGGAGGCTATTGGGCATGTTCGTGCGAAAAAATTCAACAGAAGTTCGGGGCGCGAAACAGTGCATTCGGGTGCCGAAACACCCGTTTTGCTTCGATTTTCGTGCTGTAGGTAACCGAATGCTCCAAAACACTCCCAAACATCATTTAGGGCCTAACGGAGTAGATTGGAAGTGTCCGTAGCGAAAAACCCATTTTGAAGTTCGTTGTTACGAGGCAGTGCATCCGGGCACCGAAACGGGCCCGTTTCGCTCCGTTTTGCATGCAGAAGGTACCGAAACGCGCCAAATCACTCCCTAACATCGTTTTGGGTCCAATGGAGGCTATTGGGTATGTTCGTGCGAAAAAATTCAACAGAAGTTCGGGGCGCGAAACAGTGCATTCGGGTGCCGAAACACCCGTTTTGCTTCGATTTTCGTGCAGTAGGTAACCGAATGCTCCAAAACACTCCCAAACATCATTTAGGGCCTAACGGAGTAGATTGGAAGTGTCCGTAGCGAAAAACCCATTTTGAAGTTCGTTGTTACGAGGCAGTGCATCCGGGCACCGAAACGGGCCCGTTTCGCTCCGTTTTGCATGCAGAAGGTACCGAAACGCGCCAAATCACTCCCTAACATCGTTTTGGGTCCAATGGAGGCTATTGGGTATGTTCGTGCGAAAAAATTCAACAGAAGTTCGGGGCGCGAAACAGTGCATTCGGGTGCCGAAACACCCGTTTTGCTTCGATTTTCGTGCAGTAGGTAACCGAATGCTCCAAAACACTCCCAAACATCATTTAGGGCCTAACGGAGTAGATTGGAAGTGTCCGTAGCGAAAAACCCATTTTGAAGTTCGTTGTTACGAGGCAGTGCATCCGGGCACCGAAACGGACCCGTTTCGCTCCGTTTTGCATGCAGAAGGTACCGAAACGCGCCAAATCACTCCCTAACATCGTTTTGGGTCCAATGGAGGCTATTGGGTATGTTCGTGCGAAAAAATTCAACAGAAGTTCGGGGCGCGAAACAGTGCATTCGGGTGCCGAAACACCCGTTTTGCTTCGATTTTCGTGCAGTAGGTAACCGAATGCTCCAAAACACTCCCAAACATCATTTAGGGCCTAACGGAGTAGATTGGAAGTGTCCGTAGCGAAAAACCCATTTTGAAGTTCGTTGTTACGAGGCAGTGCATCCGGGCACCGAAACGGACCCGTTTCGCTCCGTTTTGCATGCAGAAGGTACCGAAACGCGCCAAATCACTCCCTAACATCGTTTTGGGTCCAATGGAGGCTATTGGGTATGTTCGTGCGAAAAAATTCAACAGAAGTTCGGGGCGCGAAACAGTGCATTCGGGTGCCGAAACACCCGTTTTGCTTCGATTTTCGTGCAGTAGGTAACCGAATGCTCCAAAACACTCCCAAACATCATTTAGGGCCTAACGGAGTAGATTGGAAGTGTCCGTAGCGAAAAACCCATTTTGAAGTTCGTTGTTACGAGGCAGTGCATCCGGGCACCGAAACGGACCCGTTTCGCTCCGTTTTGCATGCAGAAGGTACCGAAACGCGCCAAATCACTCCCTAACATCGTTTTGGGTCCAATGGAGGCTATTGGGTATGTTCGTGCGAAAAAATTCAACAGAAGTTCGGGGCGCGAAACAGTGCATTCGGGTGCCGAAACACCCGTTTTGCTTCGATTTTCGTGCAGTAGGTAACCGAATGCTCCAAAACACTCCCAAACATCATTTAGGGCCTAACGGAGTAGATTGGAAGTGTCCGTAGCGAAAAACCCATTTTGAAGTTCGTTGTTACGAGGCAGTGCATCCGGGCACCGAAACGGACCCGTTTCGCTCCGTTTTGCATGCAGAAGGTACCGAAACGCGCCAAATCACTCCCTAACATCGTTTTGGGTCCAATGGAGGCTATTGGGTATGTTCGTGCGAAAAAATTCAACAGAAGTTCGGGGCGCGAAACAGTGCATTCGGGTGCCGAAACACCCGTTTTGCTTCGATTTTCGTGCAGTAGGTAACCGAATGCTCCAAAACACTCCCAAACATCATTTAGGGCCTAACGGAGTAGATTGGAAGTGTCCGTAGCGAAAAACCCATTTTGAAGTTCGTTGTTACGAGGCAGTGCATCCGGGCACCGAAACGGACCCGTTTCGCTCCGTTTTGCATGCAGAAGGTACCGAAACGCGCCAAATCACTCCCTAACATCGTTTTGGGTCCAATGGAGGCTATTGGGTATGTTCGTGCGAAAAAATTCAACAGAAGTTCGGGGCGCGAAACAGTGCATTCGGGTGCCGAAACACCCGTTTTGCTTCGATTTTCGTGCAGTAGGTAACCGAATGCTCCAAAACACTCCCAAACATCATTTAGGGCCTAACGGAGTAGATTGGAAGTGTCCGTAGCGAAAAACCCATTTTGAAGTTCGTTGTTACGAGGCAGTGCATCCGGGCACCGAAACGGACCCGTTTCGCTCCGTTTTGCATGCAGAAGGTACCGAAACGCGCCAAATCACTCCCTAACATCGTTTTGGGTCCAATGGAGGCTATTGGGTATGTTCGTGCGAAAAAATTCAACAGAAGTTCGGGGCGCGAAACAGTGCATTCGGGTGCCGAAACACCCGTTTTGCTTCGATTTTCGTGCAGTAGGTAACCGAATGCTCCAAAACACTCCCAAACATCATTTAGGGCCTAACGGAGTAGATTGGAAGTGTCCGTAGCGAAAAACCCATTTTGAAGTTCGTTGTTACGAGGCAGTGCATCCGGGCACCGAAACGGACCCGTTTCGCTCCGTTTTGCATGCAGAAGGTACCGAAACGCGCCAAATCACTCCCTAACATCGTTTTGGGTCCAATGGAGGCTATTGGGTATGTTCGTGCGAAAAAATTCAACAGAAGTTCGGGGCGCGAAACAGTGCATTCGGGTGCCGAAACACCCGTTTTGCTTCGATTTTCGTGCAGTAGGTAACCGAATGCTCCAAAACACTCCCAAACATCATTTAGGGCCTAACGGAGTAGATTGGAAGTGTCCGTAGCGAAAAACCCATTTTGAAGTTCGTTGTTACGAGGCAGTGCATCCGGGCACCGAAACGGACCCGTTTCGCTCCGTTTTGCATGCAGAAGGTACCGAAACGCGCCAAATCACTCCCTAACATCGTTTTGGGTCCAATGGAGGCTATTGGGTATGTTCGTGCGAAAAAATTCAACAGAAGTTCGGGGCGCGAAACAGTGCATTCGGGTGCCGAAACACCCGTTTTGCTTCGATTTTCGTGCAGTAGGTAACCGAATGCTCCAAAACACTCCCAAACATCATTTAGGGCCTAACGGAGTAGATTGGAAGTGTCCGTAGCGAAAAACCCATTTTGAAGTTCGTTGTTACGAGGCAGTGCATCCGGGCACCGAAACGGACCCGTTTCGCTCCGTTTTGCATGCAGAAGGTACCGAAACGCGCCAAATCACTCCCTAACATCGTTTTGGGTCCAATGGAGGCTATTGGGTATGTTCGTGCGAAAAAATTCAACAGAAGTTCGGGGCGCGAAACAGTGCATTCGGGTGCCGAAACACCCGTTTTGCTTCGATTTTCGTGCAGTAGGTAACCGAATGCTCCAAAACACTCCCAAACATCATTTAGGGCCTAACGGAGTAGATTGGAAGTGTCCGTAGCGAAAAACCCATTTTGAAGTTCGTTGTTACGAGGCAGTGCATCCGGGCACCGAAACGGACCCGTTTCGCTCCGTTTTGCATGCAGAAGGTACCGAAACGCGCCAAATCACTCCCTAACATCGTTTTGGGTCCAATGGAGGCTATTGGGTATGTTCGTGCGAAAAAATTCAACAGAAGTTCGGGGCGCGAAACAGTGCATTCGGGTGCCGAAACACCCGTTTTGCTTCGATTTTCGTGCAGTAGGTAACCGAATGCTCCAAAACACTCCCAAACATCATTTAGGGCCTAACGGAGTAGATTGGAAGTGTCCGTAGCGAAAAACCCATTTTGAAGTTCGTTGTTACGAGGCAGTGCATCCGGGCACCGAAACGGACCCGTTTCGCTCCGTTTTGCATGCAGAAGGTACCGAAACGCGCCAAATCACTCCCTAACATCGTTTTGGGTCCAATGGAGGCTATTGGGTATGTTCGTGCGAAAAAATTCAACAGAAGTTCGGGGCGCGAAACAGTGCATTCGGGTGCCGAAACACCCGTTTTGCTTCGATTTTCGTGCAGTAGGTAACCGAATGCTCCAAAACACTCCCAAACATCATTTAGGGCCTAACGGAGTAGATTGGAAGTGTCCGTAGCGAAAAACCCATTTTGAAGTTCGTTGTTACGAGGCAGTGCATCCGGGCACCGAAACGGACCCGTTTCGCTCCGTTTTGCATGCAGAAGGTACCGAAACGCGCCAAATCACTCCCTAACATCGTTTTGGGTCCAATGGAGGCTATTGGGTATGTTCGTGCGAAAAAATTCAACAGAAGTTCGGGGCGCGAAACAGTGCATTCGGGTGCCGAAACACCCGTTTTGCTTCGATTTTCGTGCAGTAGGTAACCGAATGCTCCAAAACACTCCCAAACATCATTTAGGGCCTAACGGAGTAGATTGGAAGTGTCCGTAGCGAAAAACCCATTTTGAAGTTCGTTGTTACGAGGCAGTGCATCCGGGCACCGAAACGGACCCGTTTCGCTCCGTTTTGCATGCAGAAGGTACCGAAACGCGCCAAATCACTCCCTAACATCGTTTTGGGTCCAATGGAGGCTATTGGGTATGTTCGTGCGAAAAAATTCAACAGAAGTTCGGGGCGCGAAACAGTGCATTCGGGTGCCGAAACACCCGTTTTGCTTCGATTTTCGTGCAGTAGGTAACCGAATGCTCCAAAACACTCCCAAACATCATTTAGGGCCTAACGGAGTAGATTGGAAGTGTCCGTAGCGAAAAACCCATTTTGAAGTTCGTTGTTACGAGGCAGTGCATCCGGGCACCGAAACGGACCCGTTTCGCTCCGTTTTGCATGCAGAAGGTACCGAAACGCGCCAAATCACTCCCTAACATCGTTTTGGGTCCAATGGAGGCTATTGGGTATGTTCGTGCGAAAAAATTCAACAGAAGTTCGGGGCGCGAAACAGTGCATTCGGGTGCCGAAACACCCGTTTTGCTTCGATTTTCGTGCAGTAGGTAACCGAATGCTCCAAAACACTCCCAAACATCATTTAGGGCCTAACGGAGTAGATTGGAAGTGTCCGTAGCGAAAAACCCATTTTGAAGTTCGTTGTTACGAGGCAGTGCATCCGGGCACCGAAACGGGCCCGTTTCGCTCCGTTTTGCATGCAGAAGGTACCGAAACGCGCCAAATCACTCCCTAACATCGTTTTGGGTCCAATGGAGGCTATTGGGTATGTTCGTGCGAAAAAATTCAACAGAAGTTCGGGGCGCGAAACAGTGCATTCGGGTGCCGAAACACCCGTTTTGCTTCGATTTTCGTGCAGTAGGTAACCGAATGCTCCAAAACACTCCCAAACATCATTTAGGGCCTAACGGAGTAGATTGGAAGTGTCCGTAGCGAAAAACCCATTTTGAAGTTCGTTGTTACGAGGCAGTGCATCCGGGCACCGAAACGGGCCCGTTTCGCTCCGTTTTGCATGCAGAAGGTACCGAAACGCGCCAAATCACTCCCTAACATCGTTTTGGGTCCAATGGAGGCTATTGGGTATGTTCGTGCGAAAAAATTCAACAGAAGTTCGGGGCGCGAAACAGTGCATTCGGGTGCCGAAACACCCGTTTTGCTTCGATTTTCGTGCAGTAGGTAACCGAATGCTCCAAAACACTCCCAAACATCATTTAGGGCCTAACGGAGTAGATTGGAAGTGTCCGTAGCGAAAAACCCATTTTGAAGTTCGTTGTTACGAGGCAGTGCATCCGGGCACCGAAACGGGCCCGTTTCGCTCCGTTTTGCATGCAGAAGGTACCGAAACGCGCCAAATCACTCCCTAACATCGTTTTGGGTCCAATGGAGGCTATTGGGTATGTTCGTGCGAAAAAATTCAACAGAAGTTCGGGGCGCGAAACAGTGCATTCGGGTGCCGAAACACCCGTTTTGCTTCGATTTTCGTGCAGTAGGTAACCGAATGCTCCAAAACACTCCCAAACATCATTTAGGGCCTAACGGAGTAGATTGGAAGTGTCCGTAGCGAAAAACCCATTTTGAAGTTCGTTGTTACGAGGCAGTGCATCCGGGCACCGAAACGGGCCCGTTTCGCTCCGTTTTGCATGCAGAAGGTACCGAAACGCGCCAAATCACTCCCTAACATCGTTTTGGGTCCAATGGAGGCTATTGGGTATGTTCGTGCGAAAAAATTCAACAGAAGTTCGGGGCGCGAAACAGTGCATTCGGGTGCCGAAACACCCGTTTTGCTTCGATTTTCGTGCAGTAGGTAACCGAATGCTCCAAAACACTCCCAAACATCATTTAGGGCCTAACGGAGTAGATTGGAAGTGTCCGTAGCGAAAAACCCATTTTGAAGTTCGTTGTTACGAGGCAGTGCATCCGGGCACCGAAACGGGCCCGTTTCGCTCCGTTTTGCATGCAGAAGGTACCGAAACGCGCCAAATCACTCCCTAACATCGTTTTGGGTCCAATGGAGGCTATTGGGTATGTTCGTGCGAAAAAATTCAACAGAAGTTCGGGGCGCGAAACAGTGCATTCGGGTGCCGAAACACCCGTTTTGCTTCGATTTTCGTGCAGTAGGTAACCGAATGCTCCAAAACACTCCCAAACATCATTTAGGGCCTAACGGAGTAGATTGGAAGTGTCCGTAGCGAAAAACCCATTTTGAAGTTCGTTGTTACGAGGCAGTGCATCCGGGCACCGAAACGGGCCCGTTTCGCTCCGTTTTGCATGCAGAAGGTACCGAAACGCGCCAAATCACTCCCTAACATCGTTTTGGGTCCAATGGAGGCTATTGGGTATGTTCGTGCGAAAAAATTCAACAGAAGTTCGGGGCGCGAAACAGTGCATTCGGGTGCCGAAACACCCGTTTTGCTTCGATTTTCGTGCAGTAGGTAACCGAATGCTCCAAAACACTCCCAAACATCATTTAGGGCCTAACGGAGTAGATTGGAAGTGTCCGTAGCGAAAAACCCATTTTGAAGTTCGTTGTTACGAGGCAGTGCATCCGGGCACCGAAACGGGCCCGTTTCGCTCCGTTTTGCATGCAGAAGGTACCGAAACGCGCCAAATCACTCCCTAACATCGTTTTGGGTCCAATGGAGGCTATTGGGTATGTTCGTGCGAAAAAATTCAACAGAAGTTCGGGGCGCGAAACAGTGCATTCGGGTGCCGAAACACCCGTTTTGCTTCGATTTTCGTGCAGTAGGTAACCGAATGCTCCAAAACACTCCCAAACATCATTTAGGGCCTAACGGAGTAGATTGGAAGTGTCCGTAGCGAAAAACCCATTTTGAAGTTCGTTGTTACGAGGCAGTGCATCCGGGCACCGAAACGGGCCCGTTTCGCTCCGTTTTGCATGCAGAAGGTACCGAAACGCGCCAAATCACTCCCTAACATCGTTTTGGGTCCAATGGAGGCTATTGGGTATGTTCGTGCGAAAAAATTCAACAGAAGTTCGGGGCGCGAAACAGTGCATTCGGGTGCCGAAACACCCGTTTTGCTTCGATTTTCGTGCAGTAGGTAACCGAATGCTCCAAAACACTCCCAAACATCATTTAGGGCCTAACGGAGTAGATTGGAAGTGTCCGTAGCGAAAAACCCATTTTGAAGTTCGTTGTTACGAGGCAGTGCATCCGGGCACCGAAACGGGCCCGTTTCGCTCCGTTTTGCATGCAGAAGGTACCGAAACGCGCCAAATCACTCCCTAACATCGTTTTGGGTCCAATGGAGGCTATTGGGTATGTTCGTGCGAAAAAATTCAACAGAAGTTCGGGGCGCGAAACAGTGCATTCGGGTGCCGAAACACCCGTTTTGCTTCGATTTTCGTGCAGTAGGTAACCGAATGCTCCAAAACACTCCCAAACATCATTTAGGGCCTAACGGAGTAGATTGGAAGTGTCCGTAGCGAAAAACCCATTTTGAAGTTCGTTGTTACGAGGCAGTGCATCCGGGCACCGAAACGGGCCCGTTTCGCTCCGTTTTGCATGCAGAAGGTACCGAAACGCGCCAAATCACTCCCTAACATCGTTTTGGGTCCAATGGAGGCTATTGGGTATGTTCGTGCGAAAAAATTCAACAGAAGTTCGGGGCGCGAAACAGTGCATTCGGGTGCCGAAACACCCGTTTTGCTTCGATTTTCGTGCAGTAGGTAACCGAATGCTCCAAAACACTCCCAAACATCATTTAGGGCCTAACGGAGTAGATTGGAAGTGTCCGTAGCGAAAAACCCATTTTGAAGTTCGTTGTTACGAGGCAGTGCATCCGGGCACCGAAACGGGCCCGTTTCGCTCCGTTTTGCATGCAGAAGGTACCGAAACGCGCCAAATCACTCCCTAACATCGTTTTGGGTCCAATGGAGGCTATTGGGTATGTTCGTGCGAAAAAATTCAACAGAAGTTCGGGGCGCGAAACAGTGCATTCGGGTGCCGAAACACCCGTTTTGCTTCGATTTTCGTGCAGTAGGTAACCGAATGCTCCAAAACACTCCCAAACATCATTTAGGGCCTAACGGAGTAGATTGGAAGTGTCCGTAGCGAAAAACCCATTTTGAAGTTCGTTGTTACGAGGCAGTGCATCCGGGCACCGAAACGGGCCCGTTTCGCTCCGTTTTGCATGCAGAAGGTACCGAAACGCGCCAGATCACTCCCTAACATCGTTTTGGGTCCAATGGAGGCTATTGGGTATGTTCGTGCGAAAAAATTCAACAGAAGTTCGGGGCGCGAAACAGTGCATTCGGGTGCCGAAACACCCGTTTTGCTTCGATTTTCGTGCAGTAGGTAACCGAATGCTCCAAAACACTCCCAAACATCATTTAGGGCCTAACGGAGTAGATTGGAAGTGTCCGTAGCGAAAAACCCATTTTGAAGTTCGTTGTTACGAGGCAGTGCATCCGGGCACCGAAACGGGCCCGTTTCGCTCCGTTTTGCATGCAGAAGGTACCGAAACGCGCCAGATCACTCCCTAACATCGTTTTGGGTCCAATGGAGGCTATTGGGTATGTTCGTGCGAAAAAATTCAACAGAAGTTCGGGGCGCGAAACAGTGCATTCGGGTGCCGAAACACCCGTTTTGCTTCGATTTTCGTGCAGTAGGTAACCGAATGCTCCAAAACACTCCCAAACATCATTTAGGGCCTAACGGAGTAGATTGGAAGTGTCCGTAGCGAAAAACCCATTTTGAAGTTCGTTGTTACGAGGCAGTGCATCCGGGCACCGAAACGGGCCCGTTTCGCTCCGTTTTGCATGCAGAAGGTACCGAAACGCGCCAAATCACTCCCTAACATCGTTTTGGGTCCAATGGAGGCTATTGGGTATGTTCGTGCGAAAAAATTCAACAGAAGTTCGGGGCGCGAAACAGTGCATTCGGGTGCCGAAACACCCGTTTTGCTTCGATTTTCGTGCAGTAGGTAACCGAATGCTCCAAAACACTCCCAAACATCATTTAGGGCCTAACGGAGTAGATTGGAAGTGTCCGTAGCGAAAAACCCATTTTGAAGTTCGTTGTTACGAGGCAGTGCATCCGGGCACCGAAACGGGCCCGTTTCGCTCCGTTTTGCATGCAGAAGGTACCGAAACGCGCCAAATCACTCCCTAACATCGTTTTGGGTCCAATGGAGGCTATTGGGTATGTTCGTGCGAAAAAATTCAACAGAAGTTCGGGGCGCGAAACAGTGCATTCGGGTGCCGAAACACCCGTTTTGCTTCGATTTTCGTGCAGTAGGTAACCGAATGCTCCAAAACACTCCCAAACATCATTTAGGGCCTAACGGAGTAGATTGGAAGTGTCCGTAGCGAAAAACCCATTTTGAAGTTCGTTGTTACGAGGCAGTGCATCCGGGCACCGAAACGGGCCCGTTTCGCTCCGTTTTGCATGCAGAAGGTACCGAAACGCGCCAGATCACTCCCTAACATCGTTTTGGGTCCAATGGAGGCTATTGGGTATGTTCGTGCGAAAAAATTCAACAGAAGTTCGGGGCGCGAAACAGTGCATTCGGGTGTCGAAACACCCGTTTTGCTTCGATTTTCGTGCAGTAGGTAACCGAATGCTCCAAAACACTCCCAAACATCATTTAGGGCCTAACGGAGTAGATTGGAAGTGTCCGTAGCGAAAAACCCATTTTGAAGTTCGTTGTTACGGGGCAGTGCATCCGGGCACCGAAACGGGCCCGTTTCGCTCCGTTTTGCATGCAGAAGGTACCGAAACGCGCCAGATCACTCCCTAACATCGTTTTGGGTCCAATGGAGGCTATTGGGTATGTTCGTGCGAAAAAATTCAACAGAAGTTCGGGGCGCGAAACAGTGCATTCGGGTGCCGAAACACCCGTTTTGCTTCGATTTTCGTGCAGTAGGTAACCGAATGCTCCAAAACACTCCCAAACATCATTTAGGGCCTAACGGAGTAGATTGGAAGTGTCCGTAGCGAAAAACCCATTTTGAAGTTCGTTGTTACGAGGCAGTGCATCCGGGCACCGAAACGGGCCCGTTTCGCTCCGTTTTGCATGCAGAAGGTACCGAAACGCGCCAGATCACTCCCTAACATCGTTTTGGGTCCAATGGAGGCTATTGGGTATGTTCGTGCGAAAAAATTCAACAGAAGTTCGGGGCGCGAAACAGTGCATTCGGGTGCCGAAACACCCGTTTTGCTTCGATTTTCGTGCAGTAGGTAACCGAATGCTCCAAAACACTCCCAAACATCATTTAGGGCCTAACGGAGTAGATTGGAAGTGTCCGTAGCGAAAAACCCATTTTGAAGTTCGTTGTTACGAGGCAGTGCATCCGGGCACCGAAACGGGCCCGTTTCGCTCCGTTTTGCATGCAGAAGGTACCGAAACGCGCCAGATCACTCCCTAACATCGTTTTGGGTCCAATGGAGGCTATTGGGTATGTTCGTGCGAAAAAATTCAACAGAAGTTCGGGGCGCGAAACAGTGCATTCGGGTGTCGAAACACCCGTTTTGCTTCGATTTTCGTGCAGTAGGTAACCGAATGCTCCAAAACACTCCCAAACATCATTTAGGGCCTAACGGAGTAGATTGGAAGTGTCCGTAGCGAAAAACCCATTTTGAAGTTCGTTGTTACGGGGCAGTGCATCCGGGCACCGAAACGGGCCCGTTTCGCTCCGTTTTGCATGCAGAAGGTACCGAAACGCGCCAGATCACTCCCTAACATCGTTTTGGGTCCAATGGAGGCTATTGGGTATGTTCGTGCGAAAAAATTCAACAGAAGTTCGGGGCGCGAAACAGTGCATTCGGGTGCCGAAACACCCGTTTTGCTTCGATTTTCGTGCAGTAGGTAACCGAATGCTCCAAAACACTCCCAAACATCATTTAGGGCCTAACGGAGTAGATTGGAAGTGTCCGTAGCGAAAAACCCATTTTGAAGTTCGTTGTTACGAGGCAGTGCATCCGGGCACCGAAACGGGCCCGTTTCGCTCCGTTTTGCATGCAGAAGGTACCGAAACGCGCCAGATCACTCCCTAACATCGTTTTGGGTCCAATGGAGGCTATTGGGTATGTTCGTGCGAAAAAATTCAACAGAAGTTCGGGGCGCGAAACAGTGCATTCGGGTGCCGAAACACCCGTTTTGCTTCGATTTTCGTGCAGTAGGTAACCGAATGCTCCAAAACACTCCCAAACATCATTTAGGGCCTAACGGAGTAGATTGGAAGTGTCCGTAGCGAAAAACCCATTTTGAAGTTCGTTGTTACGAGGCAGTGCATCCGGGCACCGAAACGGGCCCGTTTCGCTCCGTTTTGCATGCAGAAGGTACCGAAACGCGCCAGATCACCTCCCTACATCGTTTTTGGGTCCAATGGAAGGGCTATTGGGTATGTTCGTGCGAAAAAATTCAACAGAAGGTCGGCGGCCGAAATATGCCATCGGGTGTCGGAACATGACCCATTAGTTGCCTTTTGATTTTCGTGCAGTTAGTAAGCCGAATGGCTCCAAAACACTCCCAAACATCATTTAGGGCTTAACGGAGTAGATTGGAAGTGTCCGTAGCGAAAAACCCATTTTGAAGTTCGTTGTTACGAGGCAGTGCATCCGGGCACCGAAACGGGCCCGTTTCGCTCCGTTTTGCATGCAGAAGGTACCGAAACGCGCCAGATCACTCCCTAACATCGTTTTGGGTCCAATGGAGGCTATTGGGTATGTTCGTGCGAAAAAATTCAACAGAAGTTCGGGGCGCGAAACAGTGCATTCGGGTGCCGAAACACCCGTTTTGCTTCGATTTTCGTGCAGTAGGTAACCGAATGCTCCAAAACACTCCCAAACATCATTTAGGGCCTAACGGAGTAGATTGGAAGTGTCCGTAGCGAAAAACCCATTTTGAAGTTCGTTGTTACGAGGCAGTGCATCCGGGCACCGAAACGGGCCCGTTTCGCTCCGTTTTGCATGCAGAAGGTACCGAAACGCGCCAGATCACTCCCTAACATCGTTTTGGGTCCAATGGAGGCTATTGGGTATGTTCGTGCGAAAAAATTCAACAGAAGTTCGGGGCGCGAAACAGTGCATTCGGGTGTCGAAACACCCGTTTTGCTTCGATTTTCGTGCAGTAGGTAACCGAATGCTCCAAAACACTCCCAAACATCATTTAGGGCCTAACGGAGTAGATTGGAAGTGTCCGTAGCGAAAAACCCATTTTGAAGTTCGTTGTTACGGGGCAGTGCATCCGGGCACCGAAACGGGCCCGTTTCGCTCCGTTTTGCATGCAGAAGGTACCGAAACGCGCCAGATCACTCCCTAACATCGTTTTGGGTCCAATGGAGGCTATTGGGTATGTTCGTGCGAAAAAATTCAACAGAAGTTCGGGGCGCGAAACAGTGCATTCGGGTGCCGAAACACCCGTTTTGCTTCGATTTTCGTGCAGTAGGTAACCGAATGCTCCAAAACACTCCCAAACATCATTTAGGGCCTAACGGAGTAGATTGGAAGTGTCCGTAGCGAAAAACCCATTTTGAAGTTCGTTGTTACGAGGCAGTGCATCCGGGCACCGAAACGGGCCCGTTTCGCTCCGTGTTCGCATGACAAGAATGTATCAAACGCGCCAAGATCACTCGCCTAGATCGTTGGGTCCATGAAGGTATTGAGTATGTTCTGCAAGGAAATTCAACAAAAGTCGTGGGCGCGAAACAGTACATTCGGGTGTCAAAAAACACCCGTTTGGCTTCGATTTTCGGCTGTAGGTAGCCGAGTGATCAAAAAACACTCCCAACATCATTTTAGGGCCTAATGCTGTAGATTGAGTGTCCGTTATCGCGGAAAACCCCATTTTGAGTTCGTTGTTACAGGGAAGTCATCCGGCAACAAACGGGGCCCGTTTCGCTCCGTTTTGCATAGCACCAGGTTACCGAGAACGAGCCAGCGTCACTCGACCTCAAACATCGTTTTGGGTCCAATGGAGCTATTGGGTATGTTCGTGCGAAAAAATTCAACAGAAGTTCGGGGCGCGAAACAGTGCATTCGGGTGTCGAAACACCCATTTTGCTTCGATTTTCGTGCAGTAGGTAACCGAATGCTCCAAAACACTCCCAAACATCATTTAGGACCTAACGGAGTAGATTGGAAGTGTTCGTAGCGAAAAACCTATTTTGAAATTCGTTGTTACGGGGAAGTGCATCCGGGCACCGAAACGGGCCCGTTTCGCTCCGTTTTGCATGCAGCAGGTACCGAAACGCGCCAGATCACTCCCTAACATCGTTTTGGGTCCAACGGAGGCTATTGGGTATGTTTGTGCGAAAAAATTCAACAGAAGTTCGGGGCGCGAAACAGTGCATTCGGGTGTCGAAACACCCGTTTTTCTTCGATTTTCGTGCAGTAGGTAACCGAATGCTCCAAAACACTCCCAAACACGATTTAGGGCCTAACGGAGTAGATTGGAAGTGTCCGTAGCAAAAAACCCATTTTGAAGTTCTTTGTTATGGGGCAGTGCATCCGGGCAACGAAACGGGCTCGTTTCGCTCCATTTTGCATGCAGAAGGTATCGAAACACGCCAGATCACTCCCTAGCATCGTTTTGGGTCCAATGGAGGCTATTGGGTATGTTCGTGCAGAAAAATTCAACAGAAGTTCGGGGCGCGAAACTGTACATTCGGGTGTCGAAACACCCATTTTGCTTCGATTTTCGTGCAGTAGGTAGCCGAGTGATCCAAAACACTCCCAAACATCATTTAGGGCCTAACGGCGTAGATTGGAAGTGTCCATAGCAAAAAACCCATTTTGAAGTTCGTTGTTACAGGGAAGTACATCCGGGCACCAAAACGGGCCCGTTTTGCTCTGTTTTGCATGCACCAGGTACCGAAACGCGCCAGATCACTCCCTAACATCGTTTTGGGTCCAATGGAAGCTATTGGGTATGTTCGTGCGAAAAAATTCAACAGAAGGTCGGGGCGCGAAATAGTGCATTCGGGTGTCGAAACACCCATTTTGCTTTGATTTTCGTGCAGTAGGTAACCGAATGCCCCAAAACACTACCAAACATCATTTAGGGCCTAACGGAGTAGATTGGAAGTGTCCGTAGCGAAAAACCCATTTTGAAATTCGTTGTTACGGGGAAGTGCATCCGGGCACCAAAACAGGCCCGTTTCGCTCCGTTTTGCATGCAGCAGGTACCGAAACGCGCCAGATCACTCCCTAACATCGTTTTGGGTCCAACGGAGGCTATTGGGTATGTTCGTGCGAAAAAATTCAACAGAAGTTCGGGGCGCGAAACAGTGCATTCGGGTGTCGAAACACCCATTTTGCTTCGATTTTCGTGCAGTAGGTAACTGAATGCTCCAAAACACTCCCAAACATCATTTAGGGCCTAACGGAGTAGATTGGAAGTGTCCATAGCGAAAAACCCATTTTGAAATTCGTTGTTTCGGTACCTGCTGCATGCAAACGGAGCGAAACGGGCCCGTTTCGGTGCCCGGATGCACTTCCCCGTAACAACGAATTTCAAAATGGGTTTTTCGCTATGGACACTTCCAATCTACTCCGTTAGGCCCTAAATGATGTTTGGGAGTGTTTTGGAGCATTCAGTTACCTACTGCACGAAAATCGAAGCAAAATGGGGTGCTCCAAAACACTGCACATGTTTTCGCGCCCGGACTTAGATTGAGAGGTTTCCTTACGAATAAACCCAATTGCCTCCCGTTTAGGACCCAGGCAAATCTAGGGCAGTGATCTGACGCGTTTCGGCTCCTGCTGCATGTAGACGGAGGTCGAACGCGCCAAATCACTCCCTAACATCGTTTTGGCCAGTAGAGGCATGGGTATGTTCGTGCGAAAAAATTCGACAGACGTTCGGGCGAGAAAGTGCATTCGGGTCCAAAACACCCGTTTTGCTCGATTTTTCATGCAGTCAGGTAGCGCTTATGCTGCAACACTCCAAACATCATTTAGGGCCTAACGGAGTAGATTGGAAGTGATCTCCGTACGAATAACCCATATTGAAGTTCGTTGTTCGAGGGCAGTGATCCGGGACCGAAACGGACCCGTTTCGCTCCGTTTGCATGCAGAAGTACGAAACACGCCAATCACTCCCTAGATCTTTAGGTCCAATGGAGGCTATATGCAATGTCAATGCTAAAAATTCACAGAAGTTCAGGGCGCGAAAACCAGGGTGCCGAAGACAACCCGTCTAGTCGCGCGTAGTAACGAATGCTCGAAACCTCCCAAACATTCATTTGGAGCTTAATCGATTTTGATTGCCAGTGGATGTATCAACAGAAACAATGCTGCCAGAAACACTAGCCCACGAGCAATGGTTTCAGGGCGCGAAACGGAGTCGATCCGTTTGCAGAGAAGGTATCAAAAACGAGCCCATATCCCTTACACGGTTTTGAAGCGTATGAGGTTCTATGTATGTACCGTGCAGTGCCATTTTTCCAGGCCACGGGCGCGAAAAAGCATCGTCGAAACACGGTTTTCTCGATTTTCGTAGTACATTAACGACTCCGAAAAGGCGTAAGATCGCCGGGCCTGAAGGAGTCGAAGTGTCCGTAGCGAGTAAGGTTCACGCCCGTGACGAGAGCAGTGCATCCAGGTAGAAACAATAGTTTCCGCTATTTGCATGCAGGAAGGAACGGAAGTCTACTATCAGTCCCAAATGTGGGTTCAATGTCGCTACTGGGTATATTCATGCGAAAAGTCTGAGCTGTTAGGGGCGCGAAAGTGTGCATTCAGATGCCGAAACACGCCGCTTTGCTCCGATTTCGTGCAGTACGTAGCCGACCATCCCTCCAACACCTCGTTCATGCATTCTATTAGTTTTAGGCGCATAAACTGGAAGTTATAGTTGGCAAGCTCGTCCGTAAGCGCAAAAAACCCATTTTAAATTCGTTGTTACGAGGAGTGCATCCGGGCACAAAACGGGCCCGTTTCGCTCCGTTTTGCATGCAGAGGTACCGAAACGCGCCAGATCACTCCTAACATCGTTTGGGTCCAATGGAGGCTATTGGGTATGTTCGTGCGAAAAATTCAACAGAAGTCGGGGCGCGAAACAGTGCATTCGGGTCGAAACACCCGTTTTGCTTCGATTTTCGTGCAGTAGGTAACCGAATGATCCAAAACACTCCACATCATTAGGGCCTAACGG
>JACEFO010002420.1:0-247354 GCA_015342445.1 Digitaria exilis
GTGCGAAAAATTCAACAGAAGTTCGGGGCGCGAAACAGTGCATTCGGGTGTCGAAACACCCGTTTTGCTTCGATTTTCGTGCAGTAGGTAACCGAATGCTCCAAAACACTCCCAAACATCATTTAGGGCCTAACGGAGTAGATTGGAAGTGTCCGTAGCGAAAAACCCATTTTGAAGTTCGTTGTTACGAGGCAGTGCATCCGGGCACCGAAACGGACCCGTTTCGCTCCGTTTTGCATGCAGAAGGTACCGAAACGCGCCAAATCACTCCCTAACATCGTTTTGGCCAAATGGAGGCTATTGGGTATGTTCGTGCGAAAAAATTCAACAGAAGTTCGGGGCGCGAAACAGTGCATTCGGGTGCCGAAACACCCGTTTTGCTTCGATTTTCGTGCAGTAGGTAACCGAATGCTCCAAAACACTCCCAAACATCATTTAGGGCCTAACGGAGTAGATTGGAAGTGTCCGTAGCGAAAAACCCATTTTGAAGTTCGTTGTTACGAGGCAGTGCATCCGGGCACCGAAACGGGCCCCTTTCGCTCCGTTTTTGCATGCAGAAGGTACCGAAACGCACCAGTCACTCTCCTAACATCGTTTGGGTCCAGTGGAGGCTATTGGGTATGTTCGTGCGGAAAAATTCACAGGACGTTTCGGGGGCGCGAAACAATGCATTCGGGGTGCCGAAACACCCGTTTTGCTTCGATTTCGTCGGCAGTAGGTAACCGGAATGCCTCCAAAACACTCCCAAACATCATTTAGGGCCTAACGGAGTAGATCGGAAGTGTCCGTAGCCCGAGAAAACCCATTTGGAAGTTCGTTGTTACGGGGAGTGCATCAGGGCCACCGAAACGGGCCCGTTTCGCTCCGTTTTGGCATGCAAAAGGAACGGAACGGCACCAGATCACTCCCTATCATCGTTTGGGTCCAACGGAGGCTATTGGGTATGTTCGTCAGCGAAAAAATTCAACAGAAGTTCGGGGCGCGAAACAGTTGCATTCGGTGTCGAAACACCCGTTTTGCTCGATTTTCGTGCGTAGGTAACCGAATGCTCCAAACCACTCCCCACACATTTTAGGGCCTAACGGAGTAGATTGGGAAGTGTCCGTAGCGAAAAACCCATTTTGAAATTCGTTGTTACGGGGCAGTGCATCCAGGCACCGAAAGCGGTCCCCCTTGCGCTCGGTTTTGCGATGCAGAAAGGGTACCGAAACGCACCGATCACTCCCTAGCATCGTTTGGCGCTCCAATGCTGAGGCTATTGGTATGTTCCGGTGCGGAAAATTCAAAGATGTTCGGGGCGCGAAACAATTGCATTCGGGTGCCGAAACACCCGTTTTTGCTTCGTTTTCGTACAGTAGGTAACCGAAATGACGGATCCAAACACTCCCCAAACATCATTTAGGGACCTAACGGGAGTAGATTGGAAGTGCCGTAGCGAAAAACCCATTGTTGAAATTCGTTGTTACGAGCAGTGCATCGGGCACCAAAACGGGCTCGTTTCGCATCATTTGTCGTTGCATGCCAGAAGGTACGAAACGCCAGATCACTCCCTATCACTTTTGGGTCCAATGGAGGCTATTGGGTATTTCGTGCGAAAAAATCAACAGAAGTTCGGGGCGCGAAAACAGTGCATTCGGTGTCGAAACACCCGTTTTGCTTCGATTTTCGTGCAGTAGGTAACCGAATGCTCCAAAACACTCCAAACATCATTTTAGGGCCTAACGGAGTAGATTGGGAAGTGTCCGTAGCGAAAAACCCATTTTGAAGTTCGTTGTTACGGGCAGTGCATCGGGCACCGAAACGGGCCCGTTTCGCTCCGTTTTGCATGCAGAAGGTACCGAAACGCGCCAGATCACTCCCTAACATCGTTTTGGGTCCAATGGAGGCTATTGGGTATGTTCGTGCGAAAATTCAACAGAAGTTCGGGGCGCGAAACAGTGCATTCGGGTGTCGAAACACCCGTTTTGCTTCGATTTTCGTGCAGTAGGTAACCGAATGCTCCAAAACACTCCCAAACATCATTTAGGGCCTAACGGAGTAGATTGGAAGTGTCGTAGCGAAAAACCCATTTTGAAGTTCGTTGTTACGAGGGCAGTGCATCCGGGCACGAAACGGCCCGTTTCGCTCCGTTTTGCATGCAGAAGGTACCGAAACGCGCCAGATCACTGCCTAGCATCGTTTTGGATCCAATGGAGGCTATTGGGTATGTTCGTGCGAAAAAATTCAACAGAAGTTCAGGGCGCGAAACAGTACATTCGGGTGTCGAAACACCCATTTTGCTTCGATTTTCGTGCAGTAGGTAACCGAGTGATCCAAAACACTCCCAAACATCATTTAGGGCCTAACGGCTTAGATTGGAAGTGTCCATAGCGAAAAACCCATTTTGAAGTTGTGTTACAGGGAAGTGCATCCGGCACCAAAACGGCCCGTTTCGCTCCGTTTGCATGCAGCAGTACCGAAACGCGTCAGATCACTCCTAACATCGTTTTGGGTCCAATGGAGGCTATTGGGTATGTTCGTGCGAAAAAATTCAACAGAAGTTCGGGGCGCGAAACAGTGCATTCGGGTGCCGAAACACCCGTTTTGCTTCGATTTTCGTGCAGTAGGTAACCGAATGCTCCAAAACACTCCCAAACATCATTTAGGGCCTAACGGAGTAGATTGGAAGTGTCCGTAGCGAAAAACCCATTTGAAAGTTCGTTGTTACGGGGAAGTGCATCCGGGCACCGAAACGGGCCCGTTTCGCTCCGTTTTGCATGCAGCAGGTACCGAAACGCGCCAGATCACTCCCTAACATCGTTTTGGGTCCAATGGAGGCTATTGGGTATGTTCGTGCGAAAAAATTCAACAGAAGTTCGGGGCGCGAAACAGTGCATTCGGGTGTCGAAACACCCGTTTTGCTTCGATTTTCGTGCAGTAGGTAACCGAATGCTCCAAAACACTCCCAACATCATTTAGGGCCTAACGGAGTAGATTGGAAGTGTCCGTAGCGAAAACCCATTTTGAAGTTCTTTGTTACGGGGCAGTGCATCCGGGCACCGAAACGCCCGTTTCGCTCCGTTTTGCATGCAGAAGGTACCGAAACGCGCCAGATCACTCTCTAGCATCGTTTTGGGTCCAATGGAGGCTATTGGGTATGTTCGTGCGGAAAAATTCAACAGAAGTTCGGGCGCGAAACAGTACATTCGGGTGTCGAAACACCCGTTTTGCTTCGATTTTCGTGCAGTAGGTAACCGAGTGATCCAAAACACTCCCAAACATCATTTAGGGCCTAACGGCTTAGATTGGAAGTGTCCATAGCGAAAAACCCATTTTGAAGTTCGTTGTTACAGGGAAGTGCATCCGGGCACCGAAAACGGGCCCGTTTCGCTCCGTTTTGCATGCAGAAGGTACCGAAACGCGCCAGATCACTCCCTAACATCGTTTTGGGTCCAATGGAGGCTATTGGGTATGTTCGTGCGAAAAATTCAACAGAAGTTCGGGGCGCGAAACAGTGCATTCGGGTGTCGAAACACCCGTTTTGCTTCGATTTTCGTGCAGTAGGTAACCGAATGCTCCAAAACACTCCCAAACATCATTTAGGGCCTAACGGAGTAGATTGGAAGTGTCCGTAGCGAAAAACCCATTTGAATTCGTTGTTACGGGGCAGTGCATCCGGGCACCGAAACGGGCCCGTTTCGCTCCGTTTTGCATGCAGAAGGTACCGAAACGCACCAGATCACTCCCTAACATCGTTTTGGGTCCAATGGAGGCTATTGGGTATGTTCGTGCGAAAAAATTCAACAGAAGTTCGGGGCGCGAAACAGTGCATTCGGGTGTCGAAACACCCGTTTTGCTTCGATTTTCGTGCAGTAGGTAACCGAATGCTCCAAAACACTCCCAAACATCATTTAGGGCCTAACGGAGTAGATTGGAAGTGTCCGTAGCGAAAAACCCATTTTGAAGTTCGTTGTTACGAGGGCAGTGCATCCGGGCACCGAAACGGGCCCGTTTCGCTCGTTTGCATGCAGAAGGTACCGAAACGCGCCAGATCACTCCCTAGCATCGTTTTGGGTCCAATGGAGGCTATTGGGTATGTTCGTGCGAAAAATTCAACAGAAGTTCGGGGCGCGAAACAGTACATTCGGGTGTCGAAACACCCGTTTTGCTTCGATTTTCGTGCAGTAGGTAACCGAATGCTCCAAACACTCCCAAACATCATTTAGGGCCTAACGGAGTAGATTGGAAGTGTCCGTAGCGAAAAACCCATTTTGAAGTTCGTTGTTACGGGCAGTGCATCCGGGCACCGAAACGGGCCCGTTTCGCTCCGTTTTGCATGCAGAAGGTACCGAAACGCGCCAGATCACTCCCTAACATCGTTTTGGGTCCAATGGAGGCTATTGGGTATGTTCGTGCGAAAAATTCAACAGAAGTTCGGGGCGCGAAACAGTGCATTCGGGTGTCGAAACACCCGTTTTGCTTCGATTTCGTGCAGTAGGTAACCGAATGCTCCAAAACACTCCCAAACATCATTTAGGGCCTAACGGAGTAGATTGGAAGTGTCCGTAGCGAAAAACCCATTTTGAAGTTCGTTGTTACGGGGCAGTGCATCCGGGCACCGAAACGGGCCCGTTTCGCTCCGTTTTGCATGCAGAAGGTACCGAAACGCGCCAGATCACTCCCTAGCATCGTTTTGGGTCCAATGGAGGCTATTGGGTATGTTCGTGCGGAAAAATTCAACAGAAGTTCGGGGCGCGAAACAGTGCATTCGGGTGCCGAAACACCCGTTTTGCTTCGATTTTCGTGCAGTAGGTAACCGAATGCTCCAAAACACTCCCAAACATCATTTAGGGCCTAACGGAGTAGATTGGAAGTGTCCGTAGCGAAAAACCCATTTTGAAGTTCGTTGTTACGGGGAGTGCATCCGGGCACCGAAACGGCCCGTTTCGCTCCGTTTTGCATGCAGCAAGGTACCGAAACGCGCCAGATCACTCCCTAACATCGTTTGGGTCCAATGGAGGCTATTGGGTATGTTCGTGCGAAAAAATTCAACAGAAGTTCGGGGCGCGAAACAGTGCATTCGGGTGTCGAAACACCCGTTTTGCTTCGATTTCGTGCAGTAGGTAACCGAATGCTCCAAAACACTCCCAAACATCATTTAGGGCCTAACGGAGTAGATTGGAAGTGTCCGTAGCGAAAAACCCATTTTGAAGTTCGTTGTTACGGGGCAGTGCATCCGGGCACCGAAACGGGCCCGTTTCGCTCCGTTTTGCATGCAGAAGGTACCGAAACGCGCCAGATCACTCCCTAACATCGTTTTGGGTCCAATGGAGGCTATTGGGTATGTTCGTGCGAAAAAATTCAACAGAAGTTCGGGGCGCGAAACAGTGCATTCGGGTGTCGAAACACCCGTTTTGCTTCGATTTTCGTGCAGTAGGTAACCGAATGCTCCAAAACACTCCCAAACATCATTTAGGGCCTAACGGAGTAGATTGGAAGTGTCCGTAGCGAAAAACCCATTTTGAAGTTCGTTGTTACGGGCAGTGCATCCGGGCACCGAAACGGGCCCGTTTCGCTCCGTTTTGCATGCAGAAGGTACCGAAACGCGCCAGATCACTCCCTAACATCGTTTTGGGTCCAATGGAGGCTATTGGGTATGTTCGTGCGAAAAAATTCAACAGAAGTTCGGGGCGCGAAACAGTACATTCGGGTGTCGAAACACCCGTTTTGCTTCGATTTTCGTGCAGTAGGTAACCGAATGCTCCAAAACACTCCCAAACATCATTTAGGGCCTAACGGAGTAGATTGGAAGTGTCCGTAGCGAAAAACCCATTTTGAAGTTCGTTGTTACGGGCAGTGCATCCGGGCACGAAACGGGCCCGTTTCGCTCCGTTTTGCATGCAGAAGGTACCGAAACGCGCCAGATCACTCCCTAGCATCGTTTTGGGTCCAATGGAGGCTATTGGGTATGTTCGTGCGAAAAAATTCAACAGAAGTTCGGGGCGCGAAACAGTGCATTCGGGTGCCGAAACACCCGTTTTGCTTCGATTTTCGTGCAGTAGGTAACCGAATGCTCCAAAACACTCCCAAACATCATTTAGGGCCTAACGGAGTAGATTGGAAGTGTCCGTAGCGAAAAACCCATTTTGAAGTTCGTTGTTACGGGGCAGTGCATCCGGGCACCGAAACGGGCCCGTTTCGCTCCGTTTTGCATGCAGAAGGTACCGAAACGCGCCAGATCACTCCCTAGCATCGTTTTGGGTCCAATGGAGGCTATTGGGTATGTTCGTGCGAAAAAATTCAACAGAAGTTCGGGGCGCGAAACAGTACATTCGGGTGTCGAAACACCCGTTTTGCTTCGATTTTCGTGCAGTAGGTAACCGAATGCTCCAAAACACTCCCAAACATCATTTAGGGCCTAACGGAGTAGATTGGAAGTGTCCGTAGCGAAAAACCCATTTTGAAGTTCGTTGTTACGAGGCAGTGCATCCGGGCACCGAAACGGGCCCGTTTCGCTCCGTTTTGCATGCAGAAGGTACCGAAACGCGCCAGATCACTCCCTAGCATCGTTTTGGGTCCAATGGAGGCTATTGGGTATGTTCGTGCGAAAAATTCAACAGAAGTTCGGGGCGCGAAACAGTACATTCGGGTGTCGAAACACCCGTTTTGCTTCGATTTTCGTGCAGTAGGTAACCGAATGCTCCAAAACACTCCCAAACATCATTTAGGGCCTAACGGAGTAGATTGGAAGTGTCCATAGCGAAAAACCCATTTTGAAGTTCGTTGTTACGGGAAGTGCATCCGGGCACCGAAACGGGCCCGTTTCGCTCCGTTTTGCATGCAGCAGGTACCGAAACGCGCCAGATCACTCCCTAACATCGTTTTGGGTCCAACGGAGGCTATTGGGTATGTTCGTGCGAAAAAATTCAACAGAAGTTCGGGGCGCGAAACAGTGCATTCGGGTGTCGAAACACCCGTTTTGCTTCGATTTTCGTGCAGTAGGTAACCGAATGCTCCAAAACACTCCCAAACATCATTTAGGGCCTAACGGAGTAGATTGGAAGTGTCCGTAGCGAAAAACCCATTTTGAAGTTCGTTGTTACGGGGAAGTGCATCCGGGCACCGAAACGGGCCCGTTTCGCTCCGTTTTGCATGCAGAAGGTACCGAAACGCGCCAGATCACTCCCTAGCATCGTTTTGGGTCCAATGGAGGCTATTGGGTATGTTCGTGCGAAAAATTCAACAGAAGTTCGGGGCGCGAAACAGTGCATTCGGGTGTCGAAACACCCGTTTTGCTTCGATTTTCGTGCAGTAGGTAACCGAATGCTCCAAAACACTCCCAAACATCATTTAGGGCCTAACGGAGTAGATTGGAAGTGTCCGTAGCGAAAAACCCATTTTGAAGTTCGTTGTTACGGGGAAGTGCATCCGGGCACCGAAACGGGCCCGTTTCGCTCCGTTTTGCATGCAGCAGGTACCGAAACGCGCCAGATCACTCCCTAACATCGTTTTGGGTCCAATGGAGGCTATTGGGTATGTTCGTGCGAAAAATTCAACAGAAGTTCGGGGCGCGAAACAGTGCATTCGGGTGTCGAAACACCCGTTTTGCTTCGATTTTCGTGCAGTAGGTAACCGAATGCTCCAAAACACTCCCAAACATCATTTAGGGCCTAACGGAGTAGATTGGAAGTGTCCGTAGCGAAAAACCCATTTTGAAGTTCTTTGTTACGGGGCAGTGCATCCGGGCACCGAAACGGGCCCGTTTCGCTCCGTTTTGCATGCAGAAGGTACCGAAACGCGCCAGATCACTCCCTAGCATCGTTTTGGGTCCAATGGAGGCTATTGGGTATGTTCGTGCGAAAAATTCAACAGAAGTTCGGGGCGCGAAACAGTGCATTCGGGTGTCGAAACACCCGTTTTGCTTCGATTTTCGTGCAGTAGGTAACCGAATGCTCCAAAACACTCCCAAACATCATTTAGGGCCTAACGGAGTAGATTGGAAGTGTCCGTAGCGAAAAACCCATTTTGAAATTCGTTGTTACGAGGGAAGTGCATCCGGGCACCAAAACGGGCCCGTTTCGCTCCGTTTTGCATGCAGCAGGTACCGAAACGCGCCAGATCACTCCCTAACATCGTTTTGGGTCCAATGGAGGCTATTGGGTATGTTCGTGCGAAAAATTCAACAGAAGTTCGGGGCGCGAAACAGTGCATTCGGGTGTCGAAACACCCGTTTTGCTTCGATTTTCGTGCAGTAGGTAACCGAATGCTCCAAAACACTCCCAAACATCATTTAGGGCCTAACGGAGTAGATTGGAAGTGTCCGTAGCGAAAAACCCATTTTGAAGTTCGTTGTTACGGGGCAGTGCATCCGGGCACCGAAACGGGCCCGTTTCGCTCCGTTTTGCATGCAGAAGGTACCGAAACGCGCCAGATCACTCCCTAACATCGTTTTGGGTCCAATGGAGGCTATTGGGTATGTTCGTGCGAAAAATTCAACAGAAGTTCGGGGCGCGAAACAGTGCATTCGGGTGTCCGAAACACCCGTTTTGCTTCGATTTTCGTGCAGTAGGTAACCGAATGCTCCAAAACACTCCCAAACATCATTTAGGGCCTAACGGAGTAGATTGGAAGTGTCCGTAGCGAAAAACCCATTTTGAAGTTCGTTGTTACGGGGCAGTGCATCCGGGCACCGAAACGGGCCCGTTTCGCTCCGTTTTGCATGCAGAAGGTACCGAAACGCGCCAGATCACTCCCTAGCATCGTTTTGGGTCCAATGGAGGCTATTGGGTATGTTCGTGCGAAAAATTCAACAGAAGTTCGGGGCGCGAAACAGTACATTCGGGTGTCGAAACACCCGTTTTGCTTCGATTTTCGTGCAGTAGGTAACCGAATGCTCCAAAACACTCCCAAACATCATTTAGGGCCTAACGGAGTAGATTGGAAGTGTCCGTAGCGAAAAACCCATTTTGAAGTTCGTTGTTACGGGGAAGTGCATCCGGGCACCGAAACGGGCCCGTTTCGCTCCGTTTTGCATGCAGCAGGTACCGAAACGCGCCAGATCACTCCCTAACATCGTTTTGGGTCCAATGGAGGCTATTGGGTATGTTCGTGCGAAAAAATTCAACAGAAGTTCGGGGCGCGAAACAGTGCATTCGGGTGTCGAAACACCCGTTTTGCTTCGATTTTCGTGCAGTAGGTAACCGAATGCTCCAAAACACTCCCAAACATCATTTAGGGCCTAACGGAGTAGATTGGAAGTGTCCGTAGCGAAAAACCCATTTTGAAGTTCGTTGTTACGGGGCAGTGCATCCGGGCACCGAAACGGGCCCGTTTCGCTCCGTTTTGCATGCAGAAGGTACCGAAACGCGCCAGATCACTCCCTACATCGTTTTGGGTCCAATGGAGGCTATTGGGTATGTTCGTGCGAAAAAATTCAACAGAAGTTCGGGGCGCGAAACAGTGCATTCGGGTGTCGAAACACCCGTTTTGCTTCGATTTTCGTGCAGTAGGTAACCGAATGCTCCAAAACACTCCCAAACATCATTTAGGGCCTAACGGAGTAGATTGGAAGTGTCCGTAGCGAAAAAACCCATTTTGAAGTTCGTTGTTACGGGGCAGTGCATCCGGGCACCGAAACGGGCCCGTTTCGCTCCGTTTTGCATGCAGAAGGTACCGAAACGCGCCAGATCACTCCCTAGCATCGTTTTGGGTCCAATGGAGGCTATTGGGTATGTTCGTGCGAAAAAATTCAACAGAAGTTCGGGGCGCGAAACAGTGCATTCGGGTGTCGAAACACCCGTTTTGCTTCGATTTTCGTGCAGTAGGTAACCGAATGCTCCAAAACACTCCCAAACATCATTTAGGGCCTAACGGAGTAGATTGGAAGTGTCCGTAGCGAAAAACCCATTTTGAAGTTCGTTGTTACGGGGCAGTGCATCCGGGCACCGAAACGGGCCCGTTTCGCTCCGTTTTGCATGCAGAAGGTACCGAAACGCGCCAGATCACTCCCTAACATCGTTTTGGGTCCAATGGAGGCTATTGGGTATGTTCGTGCGAAAAAATTCAACAGAAGTTCGGGGCGCGAAACAGTGCATTCGGGTGTCGAAACACCCGTTTTGCTTCGATTTTCGTGCAGTAGGTAACCGAATGCTCCAAAACACTCCCAAACATCATTTAGGGCCTAACGGAGTAGATTGGAAGTGTCCGTAGCGAAAAACCCATTTTGAAGTTCGTTGTTACGGGGCAGTGCATCCGGGCACCGAAACGGGCCCGTTTCGCTCCGTTTTGCATGCAGAAGGTACCGAAACGCGCCAGATCACTCCCTAGCATCGTTTTGGGTCCAATGGAGGCTATTGGGTATGTTCGTGCGAAAAAATTCAACAGAAGTTCGGGGCGCGAAACAGTGCATTCGGGTGTCGAAACACCCGTTTTGCTTCGATTTTCGTGCAGTAGGTAACCGAATGCTCCAAAACACTCCCAAACATCATTTAGGGCCTAACGGAGTAGATTGGAAGTGTCCGTAGCGAAAAACCCATTTTGAAGTTCGTTGTTACGGGGCAGTGCATCCGGGCACCGAAACGGGCCCGTTTCGCTCCGTTTTGCATGCAGAAGGTACCGAAACGCACCAGATCACTCCCTATCATCGTTTTGGGTCCAATGGAGGCTATTGGGTATGTTCGTGCGAAAAATTCAACAGAAGTTCGGGGCGCGAAACAGTACATTCGGGTGTCGAAACACCCGTTTTGCTTCGATTTTCGTGCAGTAGGTAACCGAATGCTCCAAAACACTCCCAAACATCATTTAGGGCCTAACGGAGTAGATTGGAAGTGTCCGTAGCGAAAAACCCATTTTGAAGTTCGTTGTTACGAGGCAGTGCATCCGGGCACGAAACGGGCCCGTTTCGCTCCGTTTTGCATGCAGAAGGTACCGAAACGCGCCAGATCACTCCCTATCATCGTTTTGGGTCCAATGGAGGCTATTGGGTATGTTCGTGCGAAAAAATTCAACAGAAGTTCGGGGCGCGAAACAGTACATTCGGGTGTCGAAACACCCGTTTTGCTTCGATTTTCGTGCAGTAGGTAACCGAATGCTCCAAAACACTCCCAAACATCATTTAGGGCCTAACGGAGTAGATTGGAAGTGTCCGTAGCGAAAAACCCATTTTGAAGTTCGTTGTTACGGGCAGTGCATCCGGGCACGAAACGGGCCCGTTTCGCTCCGTTTTGCATGCAGAAGGTACCGAAACGCGCCAGATCACTCCCTAGCATCGTTTTGGGTCCAATGGAGGCTATTGGGTATGTTCGTGCGAAAAATTCAACAGAAGTTCGGGGCGCGAAACAGTGCATTCGGGTGTCGAAACACCCGTTTTGCTTCGATTTTCGTGCAGTAGGTAACCGAATGCTCCAAAACACTCCCAAACATCATTTAGGGCCTAACGGAGTAGATTGGAAGTGTCCGTAGCGAAAAACCCATTTTGAAGTTCGTTGTTACGGGGAGTGCATCCGGGCACCGAAACGGGCCCGTTTCGCTCCGTTTTGCATGCAGAAGGTACCGAAACGCGCCAGATCACTCCCTAACATCGTTTTGGGTCCAATGGAGGCTATTGGGTATGTTCGTGCGAAAAATTCAACAGAAGTTCGGGGCGCGAAACAGTGCATTCGGGTGTCGAAACACCCGTTTTGCTTCGATTTTCGTGCAGTAGGTAACCGAATGCTCCAAAACACTCCCAAACATCATTTAGGGCCTAACGGAGTAGATTGGAAGTGTCCGTAGCGAAAAACCCATTTTGAAGTTCTTGTTACGGGGCAGTGCATCCGGGCACCGAAACGGGCCCGTTTCGCTCCGTTTTGCATGCAGAAGGTACCGAAACGCGCCAGATCACTCCCTAGCATCGTTTGGGTCCAATGGAGGCTATTGGGTATGTTCGTGCGAAAAATTCAACAGAAGTTCGGGGCGCGAAACAGTGCATTCGGGTGTCGAAACACCCGTTTTGCTTCGATTTTCGTGCAGTAGGTAACCGAATGCTCCAAAACACTCCCAAACATCATTTAGGGCCTAACGGAGTAGATTGGAAGTGTCCGTAGCGAAAAACCCATTTTGAAGTTCGTTGTTACGGGGCAGTGCATCCGGGCACCGAAACGGGCCCGTTTCGCTCCGTTTTGCATGCAGAAGGTACCGAAACGCGCCAGATCACTCCCTAGCATCGTTTTGGGTCCAATGGAGGCTATTGGGTATGTTCGTGCGAAAAAATTCAACAGAAGTTCGGGGCGCGAAACAGTGCATTCGGGTGTCGAAACACCCGTTTTGCTTCGATTTTCGTGCAGTAGGTAACCGAATGCTCCAAAACACTCCCAAACATCATTTAGGGCCTAACGGAGTAGATTGGAAGTGTCCGTAGCGAAAAACCCATTTTGAAGTTCGTTGTTACGGGGCAGTGCATCCGGGCACCGAAACGGGCCCGTTTCGCTCCGTTTTGCATGCAGAAGGTACCGAAACGCGCCAGATCACTCCCTAGCATCGTTTTGGGTCCAATGGAGGCTATTGGGTATGTTCGTGCGAAAAAATTCAACAGAAGTTCGGGGCGCGAAACAGTGCATTCGGGTGTCGAAACACCCGTTTTGCTTCGATTTTCGTGCAGTAGGTAACCGAATGCTCCAAAACACTCCCAAACATCATTTAGGGCCTAACGGAGTAGATTGGAAGTGTCCGTAGCGAAAAACCCATTTTGAAGTTCGTTGTTACGGGGCAGTGCATCCGGGCACCGAAACGGGCCCGTTTCGCTCCGTTTTGCATGCAGAAGGTACCGAAACGCACCAGATCACTCCCTATCATCGTTTTGGGTCCAATGGAGGCTATTGGGTATGTTCGTGCGAAAAAATTCAACAGAAGTTCGGGGCGCGAAACAGTACATTCGGGTGTCGAAACACCCGTTTTGCTTCGATTTTCGTGCAGTAGGTAACCGAATGCTCCAAAACACTCCCAAACATCATTTAGGGCCTAACGGAGTAGATTGGAAGTGTCCGTAGCGAAAAACCCATTTTGAAATTCGTTGTTACGGGGCAGTGCATCCGGGCACCGAAACGGGCCCCTTTCGCTCCGTTTTGCATGCAGAAGGTACCGAAACGCACCAGATCACTCCCTAGCATCGTTTTGGGTCCAATGGAGGCTATTGGGTATGTTCGTGCGAAAAAATTCAACAGAAGTTCGGGGCGCGAAACAGTGCATTCGGGTGTCGAAACACCCGTTTTGCTTCGATTTTCGTGCAGTAGGTAACCGAATGCTCCAAAACACTCCCAAACATCATTTAGGGCCTAACGGAGTAGATTGGAAGTGTCCGTAGCGAAAAACCCATTTTGAAGTTCTTTGTTACGGGGCAGTGCATCCGGGCACCGAAACGGGCCCGTTTCGCTCCGTTTTGCATGCAGAAGGTACCGAAACGCGCCAGATCACTCCCTAGCATCGTTTTGGGTCCAATGGAGGCTATTGGGTATGTTCGTGCGGAAAAATTCAACAGAAGTTCGGGGCGCGAAACAGTGCATTCGGGTGTCGAAACACCCGTTTTGCTTCGATTTTCGTGCAGTAGGTAACCGAATGCTCCAAAACACTCCCAAACATCATTTAGGGCCTAACGGAGTAGATTGGAAGTGTCCGTAGCGAAAAACCCATTTTGAAGTTCGTTGTTACGGGGCAGTGCATCCGGGCACCGAAACGGGCCCGTTTCGCTCCGTTTTGCATGCAGAAGGTACCGAAACGCGCCAGATCACTCCCTATCATCGTTTTGGGTCCAATGGAGGCTATTGGGTATGTTCGTGCGAAAAATTCAACAGAAGTTCGGGGCGCGAAACAGTACATTCGGGTGTCGAAACACCCGTTTTGCTTCGATTTTCGTGCAGTAGGTAACCGAATGCTCCAAAACACTCCCAAACATCATTTAGGGCCTAACGGAGTAGATTGGAAGTGTCCGTAGCGAAAAACCCATTTTGAAGTTCTTTGTTACGGGGCAGTGCATCCGGGCACCGAAACGGGCCCGTTTCGCTCCGTTTTGCATGCAGAAGGTACCGAAACGCGCCAGATCACTCCCTATCATCGTTTTGGGTCCAATGGAGGCTATTGGGTATGTTCGTGCGAAAAATTCAACAGAAGTTCGGGGCGCGAAACAGTACATTCGGGTGTCGAAACACCCGTTTTGCTTCGATTTTCGTGCAGTAGGTAACCGAATGCTCCAAAACACTCCCAAACATCATTTAGGGCCTAACGGAGTAGATTGGAAGTGTCCGTAGCGAAAAACCCATTTTGAAGTTCGTTGTTACGGGGCAGTGCATCCGGGCACCGAAACGGGCCCGTTTCGCTCCGTTTTGCATGCAGAAGGTACCGAAACGCGCCAGATCACTCCCTACATCGTTTTGGGTCCAATGGAGGCTATTGGGTATGTTCGTGCGAAAAAATTCAACAGAAGTTCGGGGCGCGAAACAGTACATTCGGGTGTCGAAACACCCGTTTTGCTTCGATTTTCGTGCAGTAGGTAACCGAATGCTCCAAAACACTCCCAAACATCATTTAGGGCCTAACGGAGTAGATTGGAAGTGTCCGTAGCGAAAAACCCATTTTGAAGTTCGTTGTTACGGGGCAGTGCATCCGGGCACCGAAACGGGCCCGTTTCGCTCCGTTTTGCATGCAGAAGGTACCGAAACGCGCCAGATCACTCCCTAGCATCGTTTTGGGTCCAATGGAGGCTATTGGGTATGTTCGTGCGAAAAAATTCAACAGAAGTTCGGGGCGCGAAACAGTGCATTCGGGTGCCGAAACACCCGTTTTGCTTCGATTTTCGTGCAGTAGGTAACCGAATGCTCCAAAACACTCCCAAACATCATTTAGGGCCTAACGGAGTAGATTGGAAGTGTCCGTAGCGAAAAACCCATTTTGAAGTTCTTTGTTACGGGGCAGTGCATCCGGGCACCGAAACGGGCCCGTTTCGCTCCGTTTTGCATGCAGAAGGTACCGAAACGCACCAGATCACTCCCTAGCATCGTTTTGGGTCCAATGGAGGCTATTGGGTATGTTCGTGCGGAAAAATTCAACAGAAGTTCGGGGCGCGAAACAGTGCATTCGGGTGCCGAAACACCCGTTTTGCTTCGATTTTCGTACAGTAGGTAACCGAATGCTCCAAAACACTCCCAAACATCATTTAGGGCCTAACGGAGTAGATTGGAAGTGTCCGTAGCGAAAAACCCATTTTGAAATTCGTTGTTACGAGGCAGTGCATCAGGGCACCAAAACGGGCTCGTTTCGCTCCGTTTTGCATGCAGAAGGTACCGAAACGCACCAGATCACTCCCTATCATCATTTTGGGTCCAATGGAGGCTATTGGGTATGTTCGTGCGAAAAATTCAACAGAAGTTCGGGGCGCGAAACAGTACATTCGGGTGCCGAAACACCCGTTTTGCTTCGATTTTCGTGCAGTAGGTAACCGAATGCTCCAAAACACTCCCAAACATCATTTAGGGCCTAACGGAGTAGATTGGAAGTGTCCGTAGGGAAAAACCCATTTTGAAGTTCTTTGTTACGGGGCAGTGCATCCGGGCACCGAAACGGGCCCGTTTCGCTCCGTTTTGCATGCAGAAGGTACCGAAACGCACCAGATCACTCCCTATCATCATTTTGGGTCCAATGGAGGCTATTGGGTATGTTCGTGCGAAAAAATTCAACAGAAGTTCGGGGCGCGAAACAGTACATTCGGGTGTCGAAACACCCGTTTTGCTTCGATTTTCGTGCAGTAGGTAACCGAATGCTCCAAAACACTCCCAACATCATTTTAGGGCCTAACGGAGTAGATTGGAAGTGTCCGTAGCGAAAAACCCATTTTGAAATTCGTTGTTACGGGGCAGTGCATCCGGGCACCGAAACGGGCCCGTTTCGCTCCGTTTTGCATGCAGAAGGTACCGAAACGCGCCAGATCACTCCCTAGCATCGTTTTGGGTCCAATGGAGGCTATTGGGTATGTTCGTGCGGAAAAATTCAACAGAAGTTCGGGGCGCGAAACAGTGCATTCGGGTGTCGAAACACCCGTTTTGCTTCGATTTTCGTGCAGTAGGTAACCGAATGCTCCAAAACACTCCCAAACATCATTTAGGGCCTAACGGAGTAGATTGGAAGTGTCCGTAGCGAAAAACCCATTTTGAAGTTCTTTGTTACGGGGCAGTGCATCAGGGCACCAAAACGGGCTCGTTTCGCTCCGTTTTGCATGCAGAAGGTACCGAAACGCGCCAGATCACTCCCTATCATCGTTTTGGGTCCAATGGAGGCTATTGGGTATGTTCGTGCGAAAAAATTCAACAGAAGTTCGGGGCGCGAAACAGTACATTCGGGTGTCGAAACACCCGTTTTGCTTCGATTTTCGTGCAGTAGGTAACCGAATGCTCCAAAACACTCCCAACACATTTTAGGGCCTAACGGAGTAGATTGGAAGTGTCCGTAGCGAAAAACCCATTTTGAAATTCGTTGTTACGGGGCAGTGCATCCAGGCACCGAAACGGTCCCCTTGCGCTCGGTTTTGCATGCAGAAGGTACCGAAACGCACCAGATCACTCCCTAGCATCGTTTTGGGTCCAATGGAGGCTATTGGTATGTTCGTGCGGAAAAATTCAACAGATGTTCGGGGCGCGAAACAATGCATTCGGGTGCCGAAACACCCGTTTTGCTTCGATTTTCGTACAGTAGGTAACCGAATGCTCCAAAACACTCCCAAACATCATTTAGGGCCTAACGGAGTAGATTGGAAGTGTCCGTAGCGAAAAACCCATTTTAAAATTCGTTGTTACGAGGCAGTGCATCAGGGCACCAAAACGGGCTCGTTTCGCTCTGTCTTGCATGCAGAAGGAACCGAAACGCACCAGATCACTCCCTATCATCATTTTGGGTCCAATGGAGGCTATTGGGTATTTTCGTGCGAAAAAATTCAACAGAAGTTCGGGGCGCAAAACAGTACATTCGGGTGTCGAAACACCCGTTTTGCTTCGATTTTCGTGCAGTAGGTAACCGAATGCTCCAAAACACTCCCAAACATTTTTAGGGCCTAACGGAGTAGATTGGAAGTGTCCGTAGCGAAAAACCCATTTTGAAATTCGTTGTTACGGGGCAGTGCATCCAGGCACCGAAACGGGCCCCTTGCGCTCGGTTTTGCATGCAGAAGGTACCGAAACGCACCAGATCACTCCCTAGCATCGTTTTGGGTCCAATGGAGGCTATTGGGTATGTTCGTTGCGGAAAAATTCAACAGAAGTTCGGGGCGCGAAACAGTGCATTCGGGTGTCGAAACACCCGTTTTGCTTCGATTTTCGTACAGTAGGTAACCGAATGCTCCAAAACACTCCCAAACATCATTTAGGGCCTAACGGAGTAGATTGGAAGTGTCCGTAGCGAAAAACCCATTTTGAAGTTCTTTGTTACGGGGAAGTGCATCCGGGCACCGAAACGGGCCCGTTTCGCTCCGTTTTGCATGCAGAAGGTACCGAAACGCGCCAGATCACTCCCTAGCATCGTTTCGGGTCCAATGGAGGCTATTGGGTATGTTCGTGCGGAAAAATTCAACAGAAGTTCGGGGCGCGAAACAGTGCATTCGGGTGCCGAAACACCCGTTTTGCTTCGATTTTCGTACAGTAGGTAACCGAATGCTCCAAAACACTCCCAAACATCATTTAGGGCCTAACGGAGTAGATTGGAAGTGTCCGTAGCGAAAAACCCATTTTGAAATTCGTTGTTACGAGGCAGTGCATCAGGGCACCAAAACGGGCTCGTTTCGCTCCGTTTTGCTTGCAGAAGGTACCGAAACGCACCAGATCACTCCCTATCATCATTTTAGGTCCAATGGAGGCTATTGGGTATGTTCGTACGAAAAAATTCAACAGAAGTTCGGGGCGCGAAACAGTACATTCGGGTGTCGAAACACCCGTTTTGCTTCGATTTTCGTGCAGTAGGTAACCGAGTGATCCAAAACACTCCCAAACATCGTTTAGGGCCTAACGGCTTAGATTGGAAGTGTCCATACCGAAAAACCCATTGTGAAGTTCGTTGTTACGGGGAAGTGCATCCGGGCACCGAAACAGGCCCGTTTCGCTCCGTTTTGCATGCAGCAAGTACCGAAACGCGCCAGATCACTCCCTAACATCATTTTGGGTCCAACGGAGGCTATTGGGTATGTTCGTGCGAAAAAAATCAACAGAAGTTCGGGGCGCGAAACACTGCATTCGGGTGTCGAAACACCCGTTTTGCTTCGATTTTCGTGCAGTAGGTAACCGAATGCTCCAAAACACTCCGGAACATCATTTAGGGCCTAACGGAGTAGATTGGAAGTGTCCGTAGGGAAAAACCCATTTTGAAGTTCTTTGTTACGGGGCAGTGGATCCGGGCACCGAAACGGGCCCGTTTCGCTCCGTTTTGGATGCAGAAGGAACCAAAACGAAATAGATCACTCCCTATCATCATTTTGGGTCCAATGGAGGCTATTGGGTATGTTCGTGCGGAAAAATTCAACAGAAGTTCGGGGCGCGAAACAGTGCATTCGGGTGCCGAAACACCCGTTTTGCTTCGATTTTCGTACAGTAGGTAACCGAATGCTCCAAAACACTCCCAAACATCATTTAGGGCCTAACGGAGTAGATTGGAAGTGTCCGTAGCGAAAAACCCATTTTGAAATTCGTTGTTACGGGGCAGTGCATCAGGGCACCAAAACGGGCCCGTTTCGCTCCGTTTTGCATGCAGAAGGTACCGAAACGCACCAGATCACTCCCTATCATCATTTTGGGTCCAATGGAGGCTATTGGGTATGTTCGTGCGAAAAAATTCAACAGAAGTTCGGGGCGCGAAACAGTACATTCGGGTGTCGAAACACCCGTTTTGCTTCGATTTTCGTGCAGTAGGTAACCGAATGCTCCAAAACACTCCCAAACATCGTTTAGGGCCTAACGGCTTAGATTGGAAGTGTCCATAGCGAAAAACCCATTTTGAAGTTCGTTGTTACGGGGAAGTGCATCCGGGCACCGAAACGGGCCCGTTTCGCTCCGTTTTGCATGCAGAAGGTACCGAAACGCGCCAGATCACTCCCTAGCATCGTTTTGGGTCCAATGGAGGCTATTGGGTATGTTCGTGCGGAAAAATTCAACAGAAGTTCGGGGCGCGAAACAGTGCATTCGGGTGGCGAAACACCCGTTTTGGTTCGATTTTCGTACAGTAGGTAACCGAATGCTCCAAAACACTCCCAAACATCATTTAGGGCCTAACGGAGTAGATTGGAATTGTCCGTAGCGAAAAACCCATTTTGAAATTCGTTGTTACGAGGCAGTGCATCAGGGCACCAAAACGGGCTCGTTTCGCTCCGTTTTGCATGCAGAAGGTACCGAAACGCACCAGATCACTCCCTATCATCATTTTGGGTCCAATGGAGGCTATTGGGTATGTTCGTGCGAAAAATTCAACAGAAGTTCGGGGCGCGAAACAGTACATTCAGGTGTCGAAACACCCGTTTTGCTTCGATTTTCGTGCAGTAGGTAACCGAGTGATCCAAAACACTCCCAAACATCGTTTAGGGCCTAACGGCTTAGATTGGAAGTGTCCATAGCGAAAAACCCATTTTGAAGTTCGTTGTTACGGGGAAGTGCATCCGGGCACCGAAACGGGCCCGTTTCGCTCCGTTTTGCATGCAGCAAGTACCGAAACGCGCCAGATCACTCCCTAACATCATTTTGGGTCCAACGGAGGCTATTGGGTATGTTCGTGCGAAAAAATTCAACAGAAGTTCGGGGCGCGAAACAGTGCATTCGGGTGTCGAAACACCCGTTTTGCTTCGATTTTCGTGCAGTAGGTAACCGAATGCTCCAAAACACTCCGAAACATCATTTAGGGCCTAACGGAGTAGATTGGAAGTGTCCGTAGGGAAAAACCCATTTTGAAGTTCTTTGTTACGGGGCAGTGCATCCGGGCACCGAAACGGGCCCGTTTCGCTCCGTTTTGCATGCAGAAGGTACCGAAACGCACCAGATCACTCCCTATCATCATTTTGGGTCCAATGGAGGCTATTGGGTATGTTCGTGCGAAAAAATTCAACAGAAGTTCGGGGCGCGAAACAGTACATTCGGGTGTCGAAACACCCGTTTTGCTTCGATTTTCGTGCAGTAGGTAACCGAATGCTCCAAAACACTCCCAAACATCATTTAGGGCCTAACGGAGTAGATTGGAAGTGTCCGTAGCGAAAAACCCATTTTGAAAGTTCGTTGTTACGGGGCAGTGCATCCGGGCACCGAAACGGGCCCGTTTCGCTCCGTTTTGCATGCAGAAGGTACCGAAACGCGCCAGATCACTCCCTAGCATCGTTTTGGGTCCATCGGAGGCTATTGGGTATGTTCGTGCGGAAAAATTCAACAGAAGTTCGGGGCGCGAAACAGTGCATTCGGGTGCCGAAACACCCGTTTTGCTTCGATTTTCGTACAGTAGGTAACCGAATGCTCCAAAACACTCCGAAACATCATTTAGGGCCTAACGGAGTAGATTGGAAGTGTCCGTAGGGAAAAACCCATTTTGAAGTTCTTTGTTACGGGGCAGTGGATCCGGGCACCGAAACGGGCCCGTTTCGCTCCGTTTTGCATGCAGAAGGTACCGAAACGCGCCAGATCACTCCCTAGCATCGTTTTGGGTCCAACGGAGGCTATTGGGTATGTTCGTGCGGAAAAATTCAACAGAAGTTCGGGGCGCGAAACAGTGCATTCGGGTGCCGAAACACCCGTTTTGCTTCGATTTTCGTACAGTAGGTAACCGAATGCTCCAAAACACTCCCAAACATCATTTAGGGCCTAACGGAGTAGATTGGAAGTGTCCGTAGCGAAAAACCCATTTTGAAATTCGTTGTTACGAGGCAGTGCATCAGGGCACCAAAACGGGCTCGTTTCGCTCCGTTTTGCATGCAGAAGGTACCGAAACGCACCAGATCACTCCCTATCATCATTTTGGGTCCAATGGAGGCTATTGGGTATGTTCGTGCGAAAAAATTCAACAGAAGTTCGGGGCGCGAAACAGTACATTCGGGTGTCGAAACACCCGTTTTGCTTCGATTTTCGTGCAATAGGTAACCGAGTGATCTAAAACACTCCCAAACATCATTTAGGGCCTAACGGCTTAGATTGGAAGTGTCCATAGCGAAAAACCCATTTTGAAGTTCGTTGTTACGGGGAAGTGCATCCGGGCACCAAAACGGGCCCGTTTCGCTCCGTTTTGCATGCAGCAGGTACCGAAACGCGCCAGATCACTCCCTAACATCGTTTTGGGTCCAACGCAGGCTATTGGGTATGTTCGTGCGAAAAAATTCAACAGAAGTTCGAGGCCCAAAACAGTACATTCGGGTGTCGAAACACCCGTTTTGCTTCGATTTTCGTACAGTAGGTAACCGAATGCTCCAAAACACTCCCAAACATCATTTAGGGCCTAACGGAGTAGATTGAAAGTGTCCGTAGCGAAAAACCCATTTTGAAATTCGTTGTTACGAGGCAGTTCATCAGGGCACCAAAACGGGCTCGTTTCGCTCTGTTTTGCATGGTGAAGGTACCAAAACGCACCAGATCACTCCCTATCATCATTTTGGGTCCAATGGAGGCTATTGGGTATGTTCGTGCGAAAAAATTCAACAGAAGTTCGGGGCACAAAACAGTACATTCGGGTGTCGAAACACCCGCTTTGCTTCGATTTTCGTGCAGTAGGTAACCGGGTGATCCAAAACACTCCCAAACATCATTTAGGGCCTAACGTCTTAGATTAGAAGTGTCCATAGCGAAAAACCCATTTTAAAGTTCGTTGTTACAGGGAAGTCCATCCGGGCACCAAAACGGGCCCGTTTCGCTCCGTTTTGCATGCAGCAGGTACCGAAACGTGCCAGATCACTCCCTAACATCGTTTTGGGTCCAACGGAGGCTATTGGGTATGTTCGTGCGAAAAAATTCAACAGAAGTTCGGAGCGCAAAACAGTGCATTCGGGTGTCGAAACACCCGTTTTGCTTCGATTTTCGTGCAGTAGGTAACCGAATGCTCCAAAACACTCCCAAACATCATTTAGGGCCTAATGGAGTAGATTGAAAGTGTTCGTAGCGAAAAACCCATTTTGAAGTTCTTTGTTACGGGGCAGTGCATCCGGGCAACGAAACGGGCCCGTTTCGCTCCGTTTTGCATGCAGAAGGTACCGAAACGCGCCAGATCACTCCCTAGCATCGTTTTGGGTCCAATGGAGGCTATTGGGTATGTTCGTGCGGAAAAATTCAACAGAAGTTCGGGGCGCGAAACAGTGCATTCGGGTGCCGAAACACCCGTTGTGCTTCGATTTTCGTACAGTAGGTAACCGAATGCTCCAAAACACTCCCAAACATCATTTAGGGCCTAACGGAGTAGATTGAAAGTGTCCGTAGCGAAAAACCCATTTTGAAATTCGTTGTTACGAGGCAGTTCATCAGGGCACCAAAACGGGCTCGTTTCGCTCTGTTTTGCATGCTGAAGGTACCGAAACGCACCAGATCACTCCCTATCATCATTTTGGGTCCAATGGAGGCTATTGGGTATGTTCGTGCGAAAAAATTCAACAGAAGTTCGGGGCACGAAACAGTACATTCGGGTGTCGAAACACCCGCTTTGCTTCGATTTTCGTGCAGTAGGTAACCGAGTGATCCAAAACACTCCCAAACATCATTTAGGGCCTAACGTCTTAGATTGGAAGTGTCCATAGCGAAAAACCCATTTTAAAGTTCGTTGTTACAGGGAAGTCCATCCGAGCACCAAAACTGGCCCGTTTCGCTCCGTTTTGCATGCAGCAGGTACCGAAACGTGCCAGATCACTCCCTAACATCGTTTTGGATCCAACGGAGGCTATTGGGTATGTTCGTGCGAAAAAATTCAACAGAAGTTCGGAGCGCAAAACAGTGCATTCGGGTGTCGAAACACCCGTTTTGCTTCGATTTTCGTGCAGTAGGTAACCGAATGCTCCAAAACACTCCCAAACATCATTTAGGGCCTAATGGAGTAGATTGAAAGTGTCCGTAGCGAAAAACCCATTTTGAAGTTCTTTGTTACGGGGCAGTGCATCCGGGCAACGAAACGGGCCCGTTTCGCTCCGTTTTGCATGCAGAAGGTACCGAAACGCGCCAGATCACTCCCTAGCATCGTTTTGGGTCCAATGGAGGCTATTGGGTATGTTCGTGCGGAAAAATTCAACAGAAGTTCGGGGCGCGAAACAGTGCATTCGGGTGCCGAAACACCCGTTTTGCTTCGATTTTCGTACAGTAGGTAACCGAATGCTCCAAAACACTCCCAAACTTCATTTAGGGCCTAACGGAGTAGATTGGAAGTGTTCGTAGCGAAAAACCCATTTTGAAATTCGTTGTTACGAGGCAGTGCATCAGGGCACCAAAACGGGCTCGTTTCGCTCCGTTTTGCATGCAGAAGGTACCGAAACGCACCAGATCACTCCCTATCATCATTTTGGGTCCAATGGACCTATTGGGTATGTTCGTGCGAAAAAATTCAACAGAAGTTCGGGGCGCGAAACAGTACATTCGGGTGTCAAAACACCCGTTTTGCTTCAATTTTCGTGCAATAGGTAACCGAGTGATCTAAAACACTCCCAAACATCATTTAGGGCCTAACGGCTTAGATTGGAAGTGTCCATAGCGAAAAACCCATTTTGAAGTTCGTTGTTTCGGGGAAGTGCATTCGGGCACCAAAACGGGCCCGTTTCGCTCCGTTTTGCATGCAGCAGGTACCGAAACGCGCCAGATCACTCCCTAACATCGTTTTGGGTCCAACGCAGGCTATTGGGTATGTTCGTGCGAAAAAATTCAACAGAAGTTCGAGGCCCAAAACAGTACATTCGGGTGTCGAAACACCCGTTTTGCTTCGATTTTCGTGCAGTAGGTAACCAAATGCTCCAAAACACTCCCAAACATCATTTAGGGCCTAACGGAGTAGATTGGAAGTGTCCGTAGCTAAAAACCCATTTTGAAATTTGTTGTTACGAGGCAGTGCATCCGGGCACCAAAACGGGCTCGTTTCGCTCCGTTTCGCATGCAGAAGGTACCGAAACGCACCAGATCACTCCCTATCATCATTATGGGTCCAATCGAGGCTATTGGGTATGTTCGTGCGAAAAAATTCAACAGACGTTCGGGGCACGAAACAGTGCATTCGGGTGTCGAAACACCCGTTTTGCTTCGATTTTCGTGCAGTAGGTAACCGAATGCTCTAAAACACTCCCAAACATCATCTAGGGCCTAACGGCTTAGATCGGAAGTGTCCGTAGCAAAAAACCCATTTTGAAGTTCGTTGTTACGGGGCAGTGCATCCGGGCACCGAAACGGGCCCGTTTCGGTCCGTTTTGCATGCAGCAGGTACCGAAACGCGCCAGATCACTCCCTAACATCATTTTGGGTCCAATGGAGGCTATTGGGTATGTTCGTGCGAAAAATTTCAACAGAAGTTCGGGGAGCGAAACAGTGCATTCGGGTGTCGAAACACCCGTTTTGCTTCGATTTTCGTGCAGTAGGTAACCGAATGCTCCAAAACACTCCCAAACATCATTTAGGGCCTAACGGTGTAGATTGGAAGTGTCAGTAGCGATCTTTCGAGGGGTGTTGAATTATTATTGGATCCAGGTGGCCCATTATGTCTGAATTTGTATCTGCACCTGTCATTTTTGTTCACCTGTGTGACACCTTTCTAGGGATTGACCCCCATTTTGAGTTGTTCCTGAATCTATTCCGGTTGAAGAGTGTCCCCAAGGATGAGGATCCTAAATATATTAGTGGGGCCACGCTGCAGTTTAAGCAGGGGATGTAGGAGAAATACATCTCGTATAAGACCAACGACAGCCACCGCAATTGGGAGCAAGAGTGGTTTTATGTAGCCAACCATGCGCCATCACTGCCTGACACAAACCAGATCTGCCGTGGAAGCAAAACTGTTGGAATTAGATATTCAAAGAGAGTGCCACATAATAGATTGAAGTCCTGTTGGAGAAAATCAGTGAACTGAGGGAGACTGGTTTGCCTAGAGCCGGAGTATATCTGAACTTCTTACAGCGGCACATTCAGCCTTTGAAGACAAGGCAGAATACCAGATATCAATATCTTGGCGATAAGGATCCCGACCAGAGCCAACTAGAACTCCTCAATGACGAAGAAGCTATGGTGTTTGTGAGGAGATATCTTCAAGAGGTGCCAGAGATCGCTCCAAAAATTCCCAAGTTTAGTGTTGCCAACCCACCATCAGAGGTAGGCGTACTTGTACTTTGAGGTTCCCCTGTATCGGGGGTCTTAATTTCCATACTAGTATTTAATTTGAACACCATGTATCTTGTTGGGCAGGATTGGAGCACCGCCTTCTTCAGCCCGGCTCCTTTGGACATCAACGATCCAAAGAATGCTCCTCTATTCAAGGATACTGCCAAGGTAGGCCGAGAGCAATTTGTTCCATCGTGTTCCAATTCTCCTTACCCTTATTTCCATGATGATTGGTGGGATTCTGACTGGAGCGTTTCCGATGATGATGTACGTGTCAAGGATCCCAAGGGCACGAAGAAGGTTGCCCATCCAGATCTGACCAGCAGTACAGGGCCTGTTGCAGATCAGATGAAGGCCAGGCACGCACGAGAGCAAACCTCGAAGCGGAAGCCTGACAGGCCAGTTGTTATTGATGACAACTCCCCGCCCCACAAGCCTCCCACTGCAGAGGCTGTTTCATCTGTCCAGCCCCGAGCCCTGTTCCGAATAAGGCCAACGGACCAGCAGGAGCGTCAGGGGGGTTCCAGCCTTTGTGCCTACTATGGGTGTGAAGAGAGAGAGAGATGTCGGCCGGCGAAGGACGTCATCTGAAGAAACCCTAGATCCACCGAGCACCACCCCCCAGGTATGTCGTGGAGATGATGTTTTGTTTGGCTTGTTGTATGTCTTGCGAGATTTTGACTCAATTTATTGTACAGTGTGTAGTGTCGTTGAGGCCAAGAATGATGCACCTGTTGCTGATCCAGAAGTACACCCAGCTCCTGTTCTGGGGTCAGGTGCTAGGGATGGACCCCAGGAGAGTGTCACTGCTACCGCGTCGGCCACCCCGAGCCCTCAACTACAACTGCTGCACCAAGAAGTCCTCTGGCGGCTGCGGAGAAACCTTGGACCTTTTCTTTTGAATCGATGGGCCAGGGGAGTTCGCACCAACTGTGCCAGGGTGACGAAGAGGATGCCGGAGTTGTGGTAGGCGTAGTTGAGAAGGTCAGAGCAACTGTGGTAGAGGTGGTTGAAGAGATTCCTCGGTCGTTACGGCCATAGTTGCCGGAAGACGAAGTCCCCTCCATCAGCAACCAATTCCGACTTGGTTTTGTTGATGACCATGAAGAGACCCAGTTGTTTGACGGGGAACTTGACCTTTCAGAACTGAAGCGGGGCCAAGAACTAGTTGTGTCCTGTCTTCGTGCCTTCCAGGTATGCTGCCCCAGTATGTGTTTTTTATAGCCATGGAGAAGCTTGTATAATCACCAATGTCACCTGATTTTATCAGGATATTACGGAGAGGTCCGTCCAGAAGTCCGCCCTATTGCAACGCTTTGTGCAGCGCCAGGCGGTGATGGAATTCCTCAAGGCACGCCTGAATAAGGAGCATGACGCAATCAAGAAGAGCCATGACGAGATGGAGGCCTTCAAGACTGTGATGCACGAGCGCGTTGGTGCCGCGGAGAAGGCAGAGGAGCACGTCAAGGGTCACTTGTGTGACTATAGAGAAAAGTTAACTGGTAACTAGACATATCTTCACTCATCTTTTAGATCAGTGTTGTTAGTATGGAAGTCCACGTCATATATGTAGCCGTGGAGATAGAAAGGGACTAGTTGAAGGTCAAGGCTGAGGAGGACCATAGCTAGCGCACAAAGGCTGAATCCGAGATCCTAGAGGTACGCCGCCAACTCAAGGCCGCCCAAGAACTGGCGAGTACCCAGCTGGTTGAGATTGACAACCTAAAGAAGGCCAAGCTGGAACTGAAAAACTCAGCATCTCGCCTGGAAAAGGCAAACAAAGTTTTAAGCAATTCACTCTAGGTTGCCCGTGATCATTACCAGTAGGTATCTAATGCTGCCGTTCCATTGGTAGACATCATTGGTACCGCTGGGAACTCACGAAGTCATGAAGCGTTGATCCGGGAGCTACGGGATGCTGCCAAGGAATTGCTGTTATACGTTCGCGGCGCCGCAAGCACTTGCGTTGCCCATGTGTTGTCCCTGGTGAAAGCATGGAAGCCCAATCAGGATATGACTCCATTTGCCCAGGGACGTGTGGGTGATCTTGCTGACGCGGGGTATGCTGCTTTGGAGGAGCAGGTGGAGCCGGTGACTAAAGCCATTATGGGGCGTTTGGACTTTTAAGCCTTGTTGGCTCCCGGTTTGTAAGATACATTTTAAGTAGCTTTTGGAATTGTGTCGTGGCACTTTGTAGTGCCATGCTTTATGTGTAATTGAGTACTATGATGGAGTACTATGTTGGCATACTTTGAAGTAGTATTCGATGTTATGCGTTTGGCATTGTAACAAGTAGATGGCCTTCTTTTAAAGTAGACCGTGTGTGGGTTTGTGATATGTAACCTTGCGGGCATAATACGTTTTGCGCACATGTAGACAACAAAAAGCAGAAGCACAGTTTGAGCACACACACTTTATTTATTCATTATGAGAATGACAAGTACAATGTTTCATGGAAAAGAAACGAAAAACTAGCTAAGTAAGATAGCTAATAGGCATAGAACTTCCGTAGGTGTTCTATGAGCCAGGTGTTTGGGACGTCTTGGCCTTCTTCTGTCTAGAGCATGTAGTTGGCAGGCCCGACTACTTTAGATACCAGCAAGGGACCTTCCCAAGGGGACTTCAACTTGCGCAGCCCCTTCGGATTTTGGATCCATTGGAAGACTAAATCACCTACTTGAAAGGATCGCTCATGTACACTCTTGACATGGTATCAATGAATGCTTTGGAGGTAGACCGAATTGTGCAGTAGCGCTGCTAGTCGTCGTTCTTATGCGGTGTCGATACCCATGCGCCGTTGTTGCTCAATTTCTCCCTCGTCATATTGTTGTACGCTTAGGGAGCCGTACAACTTATCCACATGGAGTATTTCTTCGGATTCGTACACCATGAAGAAAGGGGATTGCCCCGTCGCTTTACTTGGTTCTGTGCGAAGCCCCCAGATAACAAGGTAGAGTTCTTTCATCGCTGTCCTTCTTTTTTTGTGTCGGAGTCCTTGATTCTTTTGCGGAGTCCATCGAGGACCAAGCGTTGGCCCGTTCTACTTGTCCATTGGCTCTAGGGTGTGCCACGAAAGAATAATAGATTTTGATCCCCAGTTTTTCACAGTAGGTCCAGATCTGTGATGATGCAATTCATCGTACCGAACCGGTAGACAACATCCTTGATGAACTTGACCGCCTTTTCTGCAGAGTGTGTCACCACGAGGTAGACCTCTATCCACTTGTTGAACTTGTCGATGGCGACAAAGAAACATTCAAAACCACCTGGGGCCTTGGGGAGTGGTCCCACCATGTCGAGGCTCCAGCAGGAAAAAGGCTAGGAAGGGGGATGAACTTATGCACCGGTGTGTGTGAATGATGGGCGAAGTACTGGCAGGCCTTGCAATGTCGGACTAGTTGCTCCGCGTCTGCTAGGGCTGTTGGCCAATAGAAACCAGACCGGAATGCTATGCCGATGAGCGTTCATGAGGCCGCGTGGTTCCCGCATTCACCAGAGTAGATTTCATCAAGGATTCCCACGCCTTCAGCCCATGATACATACTTCATTAAGATGCCAGAGTGAGCGCTTCACGTGTAGAGGGTGGAGCCAACAATTGTGTAAAGCTTGCTACAGCGAACAATCTGCTCAGCTGGGGCCTTGTCAGATGGAAGGATTTCATCCTTGATGTAGTTGATCAACGGTTGGGTCCAGTCGGCTTCAATGACCATTACCTCAGGAGTGGGGGCGCATCATTAGCTGGCTCCTTGATCGATTTTTTCGAGAGCTCGTTGACGAAGATGCCACATGGCACTTCTGCTCTGGACGACCCAAGCTTGGAGAGGACATCAGCTCCGACGTTGTAGTCGCGTTCCAGTGATGGAACTCTAGGCCGAAAAAGTGCTTTTCCAACTTTCGCACTTCCATGCAGTAGGCGTCCATGTTCTCCTTGCTCCTGTTCCATTCTTTGTTGACTTTTTGTATGACCAACATGGAGTCTCCATACACCATGAGACGTTTGATGCTAAGGGAGATGGCGAGGCCTAGGCCATGCAGGAGTGCCTCGTATTCGGCCTCGTTATTGGAGACCAGGAACCTGATCTGGAGTACGTACTTGATTTGTTTCCTGTTGGTGAAATCAGGAGGACCCCTCGCTCAACCACGATGACCGTGCTGACGACGTTGGTGGTGGCTGAGATGTAGAGTAGGAGTTCTTTGCCTGGACGGGGCGTCGTGAGGACTGGTGGCGTAGTGAGGATCTTTTTGAGATCTTCGAATGCTACTTGTGCCTCCTCTGTCTAGATGAATTTGTCCTGTTTCTTTAGAAGCTTAAAGAACTCTTTGCCTCATTCACCCAACTTGGAGATAAATCTGTTGAGTGCCGCCATGTGCCCAGTTAATTTTAGTACATCCTTCGCACATGTTGGTGTAGGCATGTCTAAGGCCGCCGTGATCTTGACAGGATTGGCTTTGATGCCTCTGTTGCTGCAATGAATCCCAGAAGTTTGCCGGATGGAACCCCGAACACGTACTTCGTGGGTTAAGCTTCCATTGCCACTTGTTGAGGTTGTCAAACGTTTCTTGGATATCGGCGATCAGGTCGTCGGGCTCCCGTGTCTTTACCACCACATCGTCGACATAGGCCTCAACGTTGTGGTGTAGTTGTGGAGTGAGGCAATTTTGGATTGCCCGCTGGTATGTGGCTCCGGCGTTCCTGAGTCCGAACGACATTGTTTTGTAACAGTGAGCGTCGTACGGTGTTATGAACGACTTTTTTCTTAATCATCCTCCTTTAGGGAGATCTGGTGGTACCTAGAATAGCAATCAATGAAGCAAAGGAGAGAACCGCCTGCAGTACTGTCAACGCCTTCGTCGATACGGAGGAGACCAATTTGATCAGGCTTGCAATGCCTTTTGAGATTGGTGTAATCAACGCACATCCTCCATTATTTATTAGGTTTTGGTACAAGGACAGGATTTGCCAGCCAATCGGGGTAGTACGCTTCCCTAATAAATCCTATGGCTAGAAGCTTTTTGAGCTCTTTCTTTATTGCTTCCTTCCTATCCTGGGCGAACCGACAAAGGCGCTAGCGGCGCGGCTTGGCATTCTTGTCGACGTTCAAGGCGTGCTCGATCAACTCCTTGGGGACACCTAGCATGTCAGACGGCTTCATGTGAAGATGCGCTAGTTGGCCCGTAGGAAGTTGACGAGCGCGTCTTCCTATTTGGGGTCGAGGCCGGCTCCAGTGGTGGCCGTCTTGGACTGATCGCCAGTGCGAAGGTCGATCTCCTTGGTGGCCACTTCGTCTGCTGGGGCGACCCGCTTGCCGGCCTTCTCCGTCGCGAGCTTCTCTTCAAGTCCTGCTTCAGCGTGAGGGACGTGGAGCAGGAGGACTTCCTTCTGTGCAGCTTTAGTGGCGGCATTCATGGCGAGGTCGACAGCCTCGTTGTCACACTCGTAGGACTTCTTGAGGTCACCCCAGACGGAGATGACCCCCTTGGGACCTGGCATTTTGAGTACTAGGTACACATAATGGGGAATCGCCATGGATCTGGCAAGACCTGGATGCCCGATGGTGGCGTTGTAGCTGGTGGAGAAGTCTGCTACTTCGAATGTGATGAATTCATTGCGGTAGTTCTTCTCTGTCCTAAATGTGATAGGGAATATAATTTGTCCTAGGGGAACTACGGCGTTTCCCGGGACAATGTCGTAGAAGGTTGAATCCTCAGGCTTGAGATCGGTCTCGATGTCGAAGCCAATCATCTTGAGAGTCTTGGCGAAAATAACATTGAGGATTGGTGTACGGACTGCTGGCTCTATGGCTAGGATCTCACGCTCGGTCTTCTTACGAGTTCGCCTGGAGTCACTGCCATAGTTTCCACCGAGGATGATGTTGACCTGGTTGTTGACTTGAGGGAAACCTTCGTCGGTCTTGTCTTCTCTGTCATCCCCATCTCCGTTGTCACCTTTCTTCGTCTTGTCCAGGGGAGGGGCCCCCAGCCCTATTCGTAGCCAGTAGCACTCATAAACAGTGTGCTTGCCATCGGGATGGATGGGACAATGCTTGTTGAGGAGTTTCTCGAACTCTTCCTTCGTTGCTACGACGTGGCCTTCTTGGGAGCCTTCTGGAGTGCTGCCACCATTTCTCCTTGCTGCCGCTTGCCTAAGTTGCCCTTATTGCGGCTGTATGAGTCCTGGTGTAGTTTTCCATCTTGAGGCTTGCGGTCGGTGTTGTTATTGCCGCCGCGGTTGCTCTTTCCAAAGCGCTCTTGTTCTTCATCCTCCGCGTCGGCCCATATTTCTTCATCCTCAGAGTCTTAGGCTTGTTTCTATAGAACAGACATAACTCATAGCGATCATGGATGCCTTGTTGGAACACGGTGATGATTTCCTCGACCTTGAGTTGGACACACTTCGACTTTTTCTCCGAGAAACGACGATTGTAGTCGTGCAGGCTTTCATCGGGCTTCTGCTTGCAAGTGGCGAGGTTGTAACAGGTCCCAAGGCAATCTGCAGAGCCTTGGAAATTGTTAACAAACTCCTTCTTGAGGGTGTGCCAGCTCTCGATGGAGCGTTCCGGGAGTGCTTCCAACCAGGTAAGGGGGGATGCCACCATGGCGACGACGAAGTAGAGGAGTTTGGCCTTGTCGTCTCCACCTGAGGCTTCGATTGCTGTGGAGTATCGACGTAACCAGAGGTTGGGATCTGAGTTGCCGTCGTACTTGTCGACACCGGATGCTTTGAACCAGGCCAGGTACTTGTATGCCCGGATGTCATTGGAGAAGGCGCGAATACCATCATATTTGGCATCGCGCTCCCTGCGTATCTCGTCGAGGCGGTGTCTTGCATCTTTTTGCTTGAGCTTGCCACGTAGATCTTGGGGAGGCTCATGGCGGCTCCCGCCGCTGGCTTCATGGTCCTCGTTTTGAGTGTGCCTATGGCTGGAGCTGCCATAGTGGCTTCTGTCACGACCGGTGTGACGGCTACGGCTTCCTCCTGCCGTGTGAGACATCGATCGTAGAGGATCGAGTTTGTCGGTCTGAATCGCAGCGAGTTCTAGGAGATCTTCAGCTGCGGTGATCATAGGGTGGGCTTCAACGCCTTGGAGGAGGTGTTTTGCCTTGACGATGTTGGCGGTCGGGGTAGCGAAAGCGCCTCCTTCCTCCTCGGATTCAGCGGCGAGGCGACGGTTGACCTGATCTGATCCTCCTGCACCACCATAGAGTTCGCGCTCGGGGTTGTGAGCGTCGTCGCTATAGGAGTCGACAAGAACCGTGGACGTTGTGTCTGGAGAGAGGTCCCGACCTGATTGGAAAGGATTATGGGGGACCTCGCCTGTTATGATGGAGACCATACGTGATTCGTCGTTGGCATGGAAGATGGTGGAGAGATCTGTGTCGGGCCAGTGGACGACCACCCCATCAGAGGTATCCGAGATGATCAGATCTCCCAGTGTCTTTCGGGGGTTGCCTGTTTCACGCATGGTCCACCCTTGCTTAGCTCAGCATGGGTTGTTTTTGACAACTCACGTTGATAGATCTGTCTGGCGTTCTTCAAACCAAAGGGAAATCGGGACAGATCGGATCTATTTCGAGAAGATGTCGGCGTTGTTGGAGGTGATCTTGTACTTGCAGCACCATGGTGATGCTTTTGCTCAGGGGGACTTGGACGTGCTTGATGAGGAGCACGTGGTTGTTGGCGGTTGATCTGCTGAGGCGGCGTGAGTCTGTTACCCCGTTGTGAGGCGGTAACAGATCTCTTGGTGACACCGTCGCCGTGATGCGGAATCCGGATGGTAACCAGGCTCCCGGGTGGGAGGCCGTGGTAGCTGGCCTAGTGACCGGCCGGCCCTCGCTATCACGGTCCACGCTTGGCCCGCGGACCGGGATCCAGGTGCTTCTCCGCGTCGGGTATGCGTAGGAGATCGTGTTGAAGTTGCGCTGGAGCTTTCCTCCCAGGGTGTAGCACGTAGGACGGCGACAGGCTCTGGCTAGGCTAGTTCGTCCAACGTCCAACGAAGGACGCCGTCCCAGTCAGCGACGCTGACCCACGCGCCGAAAGAGAAGATGCCGCCCTCCTCAAACTTGATTATGAATGAGGGGCAAAGGGTCACCATCTTGTTCGACGAAGGAGCTTTTGGTGATAGCCCCACGGTGGGCGCCAGATGTCGGTGTTTTAGACCGACGATCCAGCGAAGTTTAGACCAATGTGGATGCTTACTTATTTTGTTTTGGCTGTGTGCATCCTAGTTATGCAGAGGTCGGGAATATTTTTCTAAGGTCTTGTATCATCTCGATGTAGACACCCTAGAAATTAATAAAGTTTCCCTTATCGGAAAAAAAGATGCCAATAAGAAGCGTCACATTAGTACAATGATGAATTTGACCTAGTTATTAAGGCTGCGTTTAGATAGGAAAAATTTCCCCAAAAAAAATACTATTGATCCAACTTTTCACTATTCATCCCACCTCTCCCACTCATAGAACACTATTCATCTATAATGTTTTTTTGGAGAATCTTTCCCAAACTAAACACACCCTAAAAAAGTTAAGGGACTAGATTAGTCAATCTGAAAGTTGAGGGATGGACTTGACCGTTGTAGCAAAGTTGAAGGACTAGAAGTTGAGAGCATGATGATTTTTAAGGAGGTACATCAAGCACATAAGTGAAGCGTTGGTAATCGGATGAAGATGCTGCTGTAGTTTCAACTTAAAGTGAAGATGCTACGATAGTTTCAACTTATGGTGAGGCATGGCAGCGGACGATGGACACGGAGCCTAGCCGCACGTTTGGTTTTTCACGGAGCTAGCTGAAGACAGCCCGCTTCAGCAGGATACGTCCGATCGCTGGCCGCTGGGATGTACACGCGCCATCCATCGCGGCTCCTCACGGGTCACGGCTGGTGCTATGGACCGTCCCACTGGAATTTTTTCCCCAGGGCTCCACCGTCGGAAAAAGTCTATAGGTGAACTACATATCCCTCTGCCCTATCAAATGGTCTGTATCAACTTTAGACTTCTCCAAAGCGATCAGATTACTCCTTAAAACAGTTTTAAAAAAATCATAGTAAATCATAGAAAAATCATAAAATAGAAAATCCAATTGTATTGGACTCCAAATAAATAGATATACACATTGAATATGTAATATAGTATACTTTAGTATATTTTTTTACTATAACTTTAGATATATGTTTTTTTTACTATAACTTTAAATTATACTAAATCATATCATATTATATATACAGTGTATATATCTACTCATTTGAAGTCCAACACTATTTAATTTTTCATTTTATGATTTTTCTGATTTACTATGATTTTTAAAATTGGTTTATAGAGTAATTTGATCGGTTTTGATAATTCAAGAGGGTGATGTAGTCCACCCTACATAGGTGGGAGGTGATATAAAAACTCGACCTACGGAGGTAAGACCACCCCATGGCTTTTATGTGAGAGAAGACCTTCTTACGCAGATCGAGAAAATCCCCGAACCATATCCCACTCTTACACAGTGACACTATTGTCCATGTGAGATGACCAACAACCTAGGCCGCACCTTAGAATTACGGTTTGGTGTGGTGACAGACAAGAAAATTTTTAACCTCAGCCTAAAATTCGCTCCACCCACCGACTACCGAGATCATCTAAGCAATCAATCTAGACGCCCTTTCACGGTGGGAGCTCCACAGTCCCCCGCCGTGACTGGGGGCCCTACGCCCGCGCAGTCGCCTCGCCAGGCCACCTCTGACGGGAGCTGAGACTGACAACCCCTCCGATTCGTCGAATCCGCCATTACTCCTCACCCGCCCTCTCCTACTCCGCCACACACTACCACTGCACCCACTGGCAGGGGCATGCCACTATAAAATGAGGAGAGGGAGCTACGCCGGAGCTCCACGCCTCCACCCCCAGGCCCCAGGAACAGCGAGGACTGTTCCCTTCATCTGTCTCTCTCTCAGACTCACCATCAGGTAAGAGGAGTGGGTACTGATCCTGATGCTGATCCTTCCATTCCTTTTCCTAGACTCTTGCATTAATGGATGTTCTTCTTGCTGCTCTCTTCTTCACTTTTGGTTGTGATAGCTGTTGCAGCGGAGCGCGTCTCTGCTTCTTTGGGCGGGAGGGGATGGAGCGGTTCGGCGTGCTAGGCACGCGGCTCGGCCTTGACGGGGGCGGCTGCGGCGGCGATCTGCCGCCGGGGTTCCGTTTCCACCCGACGGACGAGGAGCTCATCACCTACTACCTCCTCCGCAAGGCCGTGGACGGTAGCTTCTGCGGCCGCGCCATCGCCGAGATCGACCTCAACAAGTGCGAGCCATGGGAGCTCCCGGGTGAGTAGCTAGATCGATTTGAACTTCTTGCCCGTTGTCTCGGTCTCGCTGAAAGGAACATAGTCACGCCATTGCATCTCTGTGCTGCACGCAGACAAGGCGAAGATGGGGGAGAAGGAGTGGTACTTCTACAGCCTCCGCGACCGCAAGTACCCGACGGGGCTGCGCACCAACCGCGCCACGGTGGCAGGCTACTGGAAGGCCACCGGCAAGGACCGCGAGATCCGCAGCGGGCGAAGCGGCGCGCTGGTGGGCATGAAGAAGACGCTCGTCTTCTACCGTGGCCGCGCCCCCAAGGGCCAGAAGACGCACTGGGTTATGCATGAGTATCGCCTCGAGGGCACCTACGCCTACCACTACCTCCCCAACTCCACCAGGGTCAGTAGCCCAACGACATGCCTATCGATCTCTTCTTTTCCTCCAGTTGTCTCATCTTGCGTTGCCTGTACATTTTGTTCTTCTTTCTTGGCAATGCTGATTAGTGATTAGTTCGCCTCTCAGAAAATTTCTTTATACAAATCTGAAAAATTTCTGTACAAGGCTAGAAATACGTACAGCACTAGGGACACAACGTAATGATGATGGGAGGAAAAGGGTATGAGCTGTGAAGTCTGCATGGCATGGCTACGAGTATAGCTGCAGAGTAGTACGCATGGCAGGCAGGCGTGACCGTGTCCTGGCTTCGTGCTACTACCAATGCGTGTAGGATACTGCTTGCTGCTGCTGCCATTACATGCGTGGATTTGGGAAGAGGCGAGGGATTCGAATCTTTTCTTGGCCAGTGCCCACGATATGAGCGTATCCGTGCGTGGTGCTGGGCCGCGCACAGGTTACTGCCTTGTTTGGTTTTTACTGCTGCTGCTGCGCAACTACCTCTTTCTGATCTCTTGCGTTCCTGTTCTCCGAGTTGTCAGCATCTACCAGTAGTATCTTTGAAGTGTGTTACATTTTGGCATGGGTATGAGTTGCCTAGTTGTAGATTTACATGTGGAAGAACCGAGTTTATGAAAGCATTCATATGGATGCAACAAAGACATTTTCTTTCGAAAAACAAAGGCACCTGAAACTACAGCATTCGTCTCCTCATCACACTACTGCAGCGAAGTTTCGTACACTGTTGCTGGTGTTTATCTCATACGTACTTTGGATCGACACAGGACGAGTGGGTGATCGCGAGGGTGTTCCAGAAGCCCGGCGAGGTCCCGCCCGCCCGCAAGCACCGCCTCGGCCTCAGCAGCGTCGGCGGCGAGTCCTGCTTCTCCGACTCCACCTCCGCCTCCATCGGCGGAGGCGGCGGCGCGTCCGCGTCGTCCGCGCCGCGCCCGCTGCTCACGGACGCCTCCTCGCTGTTCGCGGCGGCAGCGGCCAGCGCCGACGCGGACACCGGCTCCTACTGCGGCGCCGCCAGCGCCAACGGCAAAACCGTGGTCACCGGCCGTGAGTTCGTGCCCTGCTTCTCCAGTACCACCGGCCCCCTGGATGCCGCCCTCGGCATCGGGCAGCCGTACAACCCGACCCCGCTGGCCTTCGAGCCACCGCCTCCGCAGGCGGCCTTCTTCTCGAACCTGCGCTCCCTGCAGGACAACCTCCAGCTGCCGCTGTTCCTCTCCGGCGGCCTATCCGCGGGCTCCTCGACGCTGAGCTCTCTCGGCGGCGGGAACCTCCACTGGCCCGCCGGCATGGAGGTGAAGATCGAGGGCCGCGCCGCGCCGCAGATGGCCGTCGGCCCAGGCCAGCTCGACGGCGCCTTCGGCTGGGGCTTCTAAATGCACACGCCACCATTACGTACTAGGGCCACTGATCAATGGGGGCCCAGTGGTTGTGTGCTAATCAATTATCATCTCGGACGATTAAGTATTGTTTGCTGTGCTCGTGTTATGTTCCTAATTAGCTGCTAGTAAGTGTTAGTGTTCTTAGTAGTAGCAGTGTTTGAAATGCTACATGTCTCTAAACTGCAGTAGCAGGATGTGACTGACCATGGATTGGTAGATCGATCAGTCAGTAGGTACAGTAGCAATGCTTGATTTGATGTGTACCAGTGTAAAAACTGTAATCGGCCGTAGTAGTTTGTTCCTGTCATGCAGTACGGACCAGTTGGAGTTAACGAGTTGCTTGTGTAATCCATGATGTATCTGCTCATCAAGCATAACTTACGGACGTACTAGTATGTCAATGGGGTGTGATGTATCTGATGGATTATTGCTTTTAGCTCCATTCCATCTTTCTTAGATGAAAACTACTCCCTTTTTAAATTATTAGTCATCCTGGCTTTCTATCAGATTCATTAAAGATGCTATGAATTTACACAAATATATAAGATGTCATGAACTTAAAATGACACTAGTATTACTAATAATATGGAATGGAGGAAGTACTTAAAATAGCATATAGAATGACTAATCATTTGGAACGAAGAAAGTATTGTATTTGGGGACAACAAATATTAAATTTCATTACATGAATTCAGGGATTCAGCCGATCAGGAGGGCAGAAGTTCACTATAGTAATTCTCCATTCAATGGCCACTTTGTGTTACAGCCTTACAGGCTTAAGTACTGGTACAGTGCTCAGAGTTAGAAGCTACTTGTAGATAAGATACCTAAACATTGATCACGCACATATAAATTTAGAGCTAATCTTACAGTGATAGCCAAGCTACTGTACTGCTTCCTCCAATAGTTTATTTATTTTACACATTTGTCACATACCCCATTTTCTTACACTCGGTCCATGTACTTGCCTAATCAAGAGTTACAAGCGGTACTTGTGTACGCTTAATAACATAAATCACATGCTCTAAAGTCACGTCACTACTCACTAGTGACATTCTCCTTTCGTTCCTTACTTTCTTTCTCATTTTCAAAAACAACTCTGACTGTTTAAAAAACATATTAATATCTGTGATGTAAAATTTATATAAATAGATATATATTTAGACATAGTTTCTTATTAAATTTATTTGGATATATAAAAATTGTACGTATTTTTACAAATCCAATTTGTGATATGAATGCCCAAAGCAACAAATATTTAGGGATGGAGAGGGTGTCAATCAAGTTGCTAATAAAAGTAGGAATGTGACTTTTGGGAAGGCTATGTCAATTTCATATGTTTTGCCAATAAGCTATTTTACTCGCTCAATTCCAAATTAGTTATGTCATACTAATTTATTTTAGTCAACTTCACCGGCGTACGGTTCACCGTCTTGGACAACACTTCGCCGCCTCCGTACGACTACCACTACTACAGGGCACATATATTGTAACACACTCTTGTAACATATTGATCAATATGTTACAAAGAAGTTTTATAGGAACACAAAATCATGTGTTACAGAATAAGTTAGTAACACATAATGCTCGTCTATAAATTTGTGTTACAAATAGAAGTTATAGTAACACAAAATTAATTTTACACCTTAAGTGTTACAAAACAGTGTTATATTGTAACACATATAAAATATTGTTACAACTACAATGTTACAAAGTAACATATTGTACCCTCAATTGGTGGAGAGTACCCATGAAGAAGAAAAACACAAGTCTGAACAAACAATTAACAAGTGTTAGCCTAGTAGTCCCTTTTATCTTTTCGGACACATCTTTTCAATAAATGACAGAATGGTTATTTCTTGATTTCAAAAAAACGATAATAACGTTTTTTCAAAATAAAAGTTGTAGATCTTCAGAATTTATACAACTTTGTATTTGAACTCTTTTTAATTTGAATTAATTTTGGCGCCCAGAAGTATACTTGAATTCCTCAAATTCGAAATTTGAATTTTTCAAATGATCACGGCTAGAGCAACGAACAAGACTTTGTAGTTGATAACCTTTTTATTTGAAATTTAAAATTCAAATTTTGTAAATGACATCAAACTGAGAAACTACCAAAGTAAAAATTGTATAGCTCAAAAAATTATGAAACTTTGTAATTGAAACCTTTTTAATTTCAATTCATTAGAGCCTCAAGCAATCAATTTACACTCGCTCTGGTATAATATGTGAGGGTCCAAAACAGTACTTTGATACAATTGACATTGTGGTGTAGTGGTAGAGAAGGTGAGACATGAAGAAGAGGTCATGGGTTCGGATCTTGCCAGCCTCAGAGTGCATTAAACATTTTGCTATTTTATTCTGATGTTTTCTGTTCAGAAAATATGTTACTGCAGAATTATCAAAGTGTTACAAGAGCTAAAAAATATGTTACAAAGGAGAATTTTATATCACTTGATAAGCGTTCCACTTGATGAGTAATTGTGTTACAAAGCAGTAACACAATTTTTATGTAAAAGAAACATATTTTTTGTGTTCCGATAGATCACACTATAGTAACATTGAACTTAGCAACACTAATAAAATGTGTTACTAGATGGCCTTGTAACACTTTTATGGACCTATAGTAACATAAGTTGGTGTTACTATATCCATGTTCTGTACCAGTGTACTAGTGTACTTCGTGCCGGCACATGTACAGCCCATGGCACTAGCGCCAAAACCCTGTAGTGAACCAAATCATTCAATTGCCGTGTGAAAAAAAATTTATATACTTTGCCTAAAAAAAATATATACTATGGTGTCTCTAAATTGTCAAAGTGAATCTAAGTATGAGTCTCAGGCGTGATATTAAACTATGCGAATGTCATTATGCTAAACTACGAATATTTTTATGGACGAGATAGAAAGGTTCTATTTAGGACAATGCATATGAAATGGATTGAACTGTTAATGGATATGAGCATCTCCAAGAGTTTATCTACATGTCACTTTCTAAATTATTATTTAAAGAGCATTTAGATAAAAAAATTATCTTCTATATGTTTTCAATCTCCAACTTTTGTATAACTTGTTTACACACTAGACAGCTATTTTTGCAATTAATTTCTATTTGGCTAGCGTGAAAATCCAGAATAGATGATAGCTATATTTGGATAATCACTTATAGAAGTTTTTGGAGGATATTTTCCATCAAAATCTCTATTTGTAACGGTTACTAGGATGGATAAAGAGTCTCTTAACGTTGCTCTAATGTATTAATAAAATGCTGTCCTGATGCGAACGTATCAAACCACATCAAGCACGTAAATATAAGAAAAAAAGGAGGTAACTTTAATTTAGAACCCAAACGTAAACATTGTTTACTCCAGCCATCAACAAGCGTAAACAATACCTCAACTTGGAATGCGACCACACGGCTAAGGGTGTGTTTAGAAAATATTTCCTAAAGTACACTGTTTATTAAAAAACACTGTAGATAAATAGTATTACGAGCAGGAGGGACCAAATGAATAGAAAAAAGTTAGATAAATAATATATTTTTGAGGAGGAACTAAACAGGGCCTAACAGTGATATCGACCGTCCAAGTGATGCTGTGTTTAGTTGTTGGGTGAGAAAAGTATTTTTTTCTAAAATGTATGTTATGTGAGCGGAATTAATAGAAAAGATAAAAAAGAAATTTTTAAACATGTATGTTTTACGAGGAGAATGAACAGATGTAAAAAAGTATTTTTAAACCGAACGGAACACAGCATGACCGACCCGACGGACGGATCGACGGGATGCCCCTGTCTGAGTCCCTGACCGCGTGCCTGCGCTGTGAACGTTAGTGGCATGCTAGGCACTCGAGCGCGCTAAAAGTCCACCCGGCCGTTTCCCTGGCACGGCATGATTCCTCGCCTCGTCATTTTGTATGCACTATGTACTAGGCGTGATGCGTCCATCCATCCGTCCCCTCCAAACGTTCAACTTCCCATTGCTGTGCCCATGCCGCCATGCGGCCATGCCTGCCCCCTCCTCGATCTCTCCTCTCCGCCGTGTGGTGGCAGCTGCCAGCAGGAGGGAGTACGAGCCGTAGCGAGTGCTGGCAATATTTTATGTGATGGATGGCGACGGTGAAGGAGATGGGGACGTCTCTTGCTGGATCCTGGGATCAAGGGTGTGTTTAGATTGGGGAAAGATTCTCCGAAAATACACTGTTCACCAAAAAAGACACTGTAAATGAATAGTGTTCTGTGAGTAGAAGAGGTGGGATGAATAGTGAAAAGTTGGATGAATAGTGAAAAGTTGGGGAATCTTTTGGGAACTAAACGGGGCCTAAGGCTGTTGGCAGTGGTCATCCTCTATTTTCCCTCCCAAAAGGAATATCCTTGTCTAGTCATCAAGATTCTCTACTTTATCTCAACTTCTCCCGCACCCGTAGTACTCTATATCTTATACCCTATATTAATCAATCTATATTTTATTCAACCATCCCAACTACCATCTCCTCTCTCTTCTCTTTTTCTTTTCCTTTTCTTTTTTCTATCTCCTCCCATTCTTTTTTTCTTTCTTCTTTTCCTTCTGTTTTTCAATTTTTCCATTTTTTTTCTTTATCTTCTTTTCTCTCTTTTTTTTTCCTCTCTATTTTTTTTCTTTTTCCCTCACACGACGCCTCGCTTTCTCCGCCGTCTCTCTCTTTCTCTGATCTCTCCTCTCTCTCTCCGTCGCTGACTTCTGCTCTCTTTCCAGTCCCTGCTTTCTCGAGTCTCGACGGCAAGCCTCCTGTGGCAGCTAGATCCAGGCTCCCTAGGGCACCACCACCACCATGGCCCCCTCTCTCGCGAGCTGCTCCCTCCGCCGTGGCTGCGACTACGAGCAGGGTCCCCGCGAGCAGGCTCCTTCCGCCATGGCTGCGACTGCTCTCTCTCCGGCGACTGCGAGGGGGCCTCCCTTCGCTAATCTCCGGCGACGGTGAGCAGGCCCCTCGAGCTGCTCCCTCCGCCATGGCTGTAAGATCTGCGGCGACTTGCTGCGCGACGGTCGGATTCGAGTTGCTGCTGCTCAAGCTCGAGCTCGCCTCGATTCGACCGCCCGACGAGAGGAGGAGGAAGCTCATGGTCATGGGGAGCTGTTGCCGGTGGCGCGGAATCACGGCGGATCGAGGCCTCCTCAGATGGAGCACCTGGAGGCAGAAGACGACGGTTGCTCGCGGCGGCGCGGCCTTGAGGTTCTCGTCGAGCTGGAGCAGAGGCCGGGCTTCTTTGAATTTTGTTCTTCGATTTTTGTGGATTTGGCTTGTTGGAGCTCGATTTGGTCGATTTCTTCTTCGATTCGGCTTGAGATCTCGATTTGGTTGATGTGCGGGATCTGTGGCCTCCTCTTCTTTGCCTTTTGCTCTCTTTCTCGGCAGCCATGGCAGGTCGGTGAGGCCCCTCTCCCTCCCTCCCCGGTGCGACGGCGGTTGGTTTGGGGATGGCGCGACGTGCGGGCAGTTGGTGGGCCCCGCGCCACGTCGGGCCATAGCGCAGGGGCGCTATGGCGCCAGATTTGGCGCCCTAGAGCTGGTGCGGGACGATGCAGCACTGGGTAGCGTACCCCGCTGCGGGGAAAAAACGCTATCCCGGTGCTGCATCCCGGGTAGCGCAAACCGCTGCTACCAGCTTAATGGACCGACGGATACGTGACAGGATACAGGGTTCGCACAGCCTATTCGCCTAGCGCGACCACGACGGGCTCCATCCGTCCGTCTTACATCAGCAAACATGTCATCGTTATGCCCGCCAGCTGCACTGCTGCGGCACCCACAACACCCGAACTCCTCGTGCTCCAAAACCATCCATATGGAATTCTGCAAGGAGAGGTGTTTTTTATATAATTTTTTAAGGCAAAATTCTTCATAGTCAAAAAGGCTGGTCTGTGCAAATGTTTTCAGGTTTTACCGATACTTTTGGTTATCCACATTCTTGGTTGAAATGGTGCACCGAGTTCTATATATCACAAAAATATTCCAACCAACAGCAAGATAAGGTTAGGGCTGGACGAAATGCTCGAGGTTCGTTAGATCGCTCGGCTCGCAGCCAGCTCGGTTCGTTATAGGAACGAGTCGAGCCGAGCAGGAGTTTTGCCTCGCTAGAAATAACTCACACGCCGAGCTGGCTCACGAGCACAATGAGTCATATTATAGCCCAGTAAAGCCCAATAGTCAGTCGATCTCCCATCAGACCCAAACTAGAACCACCCTCCAGGCCCTCTCCCTCCGACCCCGCCTCCATTGCACCGTCGGCCACTCGCCCTTTCTCTTCCCCGACCCGACCTTGCGTTGTCGCCCCCTGCCCCGCTCACGGCATTGCCCACGCCGCCCATGCCGTAATGCACCTCCGCCCTCTGCCTCACGCTGACGCCCTCCACGCCTCCGCGAGCTCCTCCCTTCTTCTCCCCCCCGATCCAATTCATCCCGCACCACTGCGCCGGTGTGGAAGGATAGGAAGATGAGGAGCACGAGAGGCACCCATGGAGCCGTGAATCAAGGAGCAGGCGCAAGGTATTGGATGACCACCGGTGCATGGATGACCGTCCTCTCTCTCCCTGATCTGTTTCTTGCATCTTCTTTTCTATTCTTATTGGTGCTTGTGGAGAACACATGGATGCTAGATGGTAGGGATGAAAGTGGTATGGATATTTCCTGTCCGACCGACCGATCGAAGGCCCTCAGGCCTTAAATGGTACAGTCCATATCCGGAACAGGAAAATCAATATCCGACCGTATCCGTATCCACATAACAAAACTTGAATGTCTATTGCAGATAGGTAATGTATATCAATATCCTATACATATCCGACATATTTTATACTGTCCGTATCCGGATCCGATCCGACAAAAAAATAAATATCTGTATTCGTATTCGGGCATATCCGTCCGTATCTGATCCGTTTTCATCCCTACTAAATGGTTTTGTCTAGTTGCTTGCAATTTACTTGTCGATTTGTATCGAATATTTGCTCTATATTGGAATCCAGAGGTGGTTCAGTTTGTAATCAGGGATTTGTCTTTCATTTGTGAAACTATACTGGATTTAATCTGTTGGCTTCATTTATGACCCCTGGCTCACGAGCAGCTCGAGCCAACTCAAGAGCTGGAGCGACCCGAGTCGAGCTAGTGTTTCTGCTCGCTGTGTTAACGAGCCGAGCTGACTCGTTAAAATAACTATCTGCACCAAGTCGAGCCGAGCCGAGGTCGGCCCGGCTCACTCGTTATCCACCCCTAGCTAAGGCCATGTTTTAATCCACCAACTAAAATTTAGCTAGTATACATATCCTAACTAAACTTTAGGTGGCTAAAGATTCCTTTAGCTAGTTGAACCCAGCTAAAGTTAGCAAAAGTGATAAAAGGCCAAATTGTCCATTCTTGTTTACAAGAAAGTATATAGGATGTGTTTGGTTCAACCACCCGTAACGCAAATGAAAACGAAATCAAGTTACACTGTAATCAGTTGTGGGATCATTGATTATGCTCTTTGTTTGGATTTGAAATGTAAATGAATCAGATAGCAGGGTTTGTTCCATCTACTCCTACTGTAGTTGACTGCAAAAAAGGTAGTGATAGATGCATATTGGTTTAAGGAATAACTCCGCCGCCGTAATGCTTTGCCTACGTTGCTAGAGATTGGCAACAAATCTAGGGGAAGAAGTGACGAACACATCTGGATAGAGAGGGAAGGAGCGATTGAGTTGCTTTTGCTGGATAGAACAACATAGTGCAGAGATAAGGCTCCTCTCTCGAGGAAGATAAAGGGGGACTAGGGGCAAAACTGCTTCGGGCCCTAGAGATGGATGAGCGGAATCAGAGCGTTCTCACCACCATCGCGCCAGTCAGAGGTAGAGCTCTGTGCGCCGAGAAACAAGGCGACGACTCTGATGCTGGCACGTAGGAAGCATGCTGGAGTCATCGAGTGGTGTGATGCGACGGTAATAGGAAGAGAAAACAACAGAAGATAGGGGGAATCAAATATGAATAGGCTGGTATCCAATTACATGGTATCTGATTATTGGACACATCGAACCAAATATGTTTAATGGGATTACTTACCGACCGTAATCTGATTATATTACAGAACGTTCAACCAAACATCTCCATAAAGTGACAGGAAAGGATAGAATATGCAAATATCTTTTAAACTACCTTTGAGTTAGAGGATCCAATGAAAGCACAAAAACTTTAGCTAGCTCTATTTTACTTGATGGATCCAAAATGGGTCATAAGATAGAGCCACAATGACTTGAACTGTTGGCTCGCCCAAAAGTTGAGTGGAATGATGTTGCTGCCCGAGTTTGCTTCGAGTTTGGCTGAGACGTGCAACCTTTGGAGTTAGTCAAACATTGAGGAAAATCTCAAGCAATGTTAACTAGATTTTCCATAAGTGTATGTGTTACAGGATTTGGAGGCAAAATTGGCCTGATTCTATGTGACAGTGTGATATCCTGATGGATAGAGAACGTCGATGGGCTGCCTTATAGGTTGGTTGTTGGTGTTTCTTAGGCTATTCATTCATTGTAGTATTTCACCTTGGAGTATTCCATGGTATCATATTTATTTCAGGAAAGCACTATGGTTAAAGAATATTGAAGAGATGAATGAATAGTCTTTATAGTAATATTCAACGACTAACTCTAGGGGAGATGATAGAATAGTCTTTATAGTAATGAATGGTCAAATGAATGACTGGATAGAAGGCCTGGAATGGATAATGACACAGGAGACTCACTAAAAGAGCAAAGGAAAGGAGCTAGGAGAACATCGGGCGACAGGGATCCTATGACACTTTTCAAAAGACTGTGAAGCCACCCTAGCCTTAGCCTAGAATTCTACCTAGATGTCGGGAAACTGAACTTGCTTCGACAGCTAGAGCGGGAGGACCTAGAGTGGGATGAGAAGGGGGTCTACCAGGCCCAACAACTACTGTTATAATAACACTCGAACGTGGTGGACTCCAAAGGACAGATATGACTTTCACCACCTGCCGCCTACAACTATGGTACCATGGGGTGAACCACACTCCCTAGCTAACACTAAGCCAGACACCACGTCTACACTTAATGCTATAAATCCCCCTAGGGCCTTGATAGAGGAACATTCCTTCAACCTAGGAATTTATAGGAACTTGGTCCATGCTAGAAAGGCCCGCAAGAAGTGCTCCCAACAGAGCTAGCTAAACACTAAAGCAAACTAGAGGAGATAAGATAAACTATTCGACTTCACTCACGATCATAGATAAAAATCTCCCCAAAAAAAAGATCATAGATAAAAAGGGGTAAATGTAAAGCCAAAAGTAAAGCTTACTTAAAACTATAGATGCTAAATGTTTTGATAAAGATAAGTTTGGAAAATAAAGGAAAAGATACAAGAGCTTTACCAGAACTCCGAAGCCTTCCGAAATCTTGGGACAAGCACAACTCGACCCTAACTCCCAACTACACCCCCAAAATGAAGAACTCCTTTTTGTGTGTCTTGGATAGGGGTTCAAGAGCTCCTTTTGTAGCCTATGAGGTCGGTGGCCAGTGTCATTGTCACACCATGCAGATGGAGTATCTCCCACGTGAAGGAGGTTGTGTGAAGTTGTAGCACCAAGCATCTGGCCGGTCGGGTAGGGTTCTTTTCCGTGTGGCACCGACTTTCTTGTGTGCGGTCTTGATCACTCCCTGGTGTCAGTTCAGGTAGCGTGCAATTGAAGTTATTAGAAGTAACCATGAAAGTGGGGCCCTCAATCCAAGGCAAAGCGTTTTGGGTCCTCGGATCAAACTGACTCCACGTCATAGATTGACCTGATCAAACTAACTGCACATCATAGATTGACCTGGAGTATGTTTGGAGTGCCTCATATCAATGACGTGATGAGGGGATTCAGTGGATGGGTGGCCGACCTGGAATTGGTATACAAAGGAGAAAGAACGGTAGATGACAAGTACCTTCTTCATGCTGACAAATCACTCAACAGAGCTCAAAATAACTCAAAACAACATATGGTGGCTTTATAAAGTAAATCTTGTATGGCTCTAGATAGGTACTTTTAAACCAGGAGGGAAACTTTAGCATGGTAAATTTTATAGAACTTCCGAGAGGTTTCCTACTAAAGCATGCATTGCTATTCTGAATAAAACAATATCAAATCTCACAGCAACCTAGATTATAGAGATAAATGCCCGTGCTCCCTCTAAGCTAACTTAGGAGAGATGTCTAAATTCCAACGAATTCAAAATATTAGGGTAGTAATGGGTTCTGAACGAGGCATTTGCAAAGCATAGATAGAGCAACTATTCATCATTCCCAAGATAGGGAGATCACATTGATTTCCACACATAAAAGCTCTTTTTTCATAAAGGGATTTTTTTATTAATTTTTCTCTAGGACATACAATCCTAGCATTTTGTTGACACCGGATTTTGACAACTTGCCTTGGTGTCAAGATGAAGTAGAATCGGAATCAGAATCCGAGACAGGAAAGGAAGAGAAGGCTGGTTCGGATCGGAATCGGGATCTGATGGAAGGTCTGATGCGGTGTAGAAGCCATGTTGAATCAGAGTTCGAACAGAAATCGGGGTCGGCATAAGGTGTTGATGACGTGGAGAAACCTAGGTGGAGAAGACCACCGGTTAAGCTAAAGAGTCGGTTGTTTTACAGTGAGGGTCGTAGAAGTTTGTAAAGAGTCCTTTCTTTCATGTCAAGTAATGTTGCCATGATCAGGGTATAAATAGTGGCCCTACATGGTCATGAGAAGTCGGTACACACCAACAACAACAAAACCTTTACACTTTTTTGCATCTACTTTTACGCAATTTCATACATTGTCGACGACTTCGTCTTCTTCCTTTTTGCGAGTTCTTTTGGGCACGTCGAGGGTGATCAGATCTCAAGGCTTGCCTGTAAGTCCCGTATTACTGAGTAAGATCTAAGATTTAGCAACCGGCGCATTGTTGTTGCTTCGTTTGGGTTTATTTGACAGTTATCGAGTAAATATTTAGGCTTTAGTAACTGGCGCATCGCAGTTACTTCGTTTAGGTTTTATTCAACCTCTATCCAGCTTAGAATAAGTTTTATTCGGCTTGTACTACTCTTAATTATTGGATCTGTTATAGCCGTTTAGCTCTGTTCTAGGTGTTGCTCTGCTTAGCTTGGTAGGTTATGTTTTAGTAATCTTGCTCTGCTTTGCATCGGATCGACTGACTTAGTTGGTTCATTATCATAGATCGGTATTCACTGCCGATTCTAATCTTGTTGCTAAATCGGAATCCCAGTCGATGTCGCTGTGTTATCTAATATGTGATTGCCTTATCAATCAACAACTCAGATTGACTGGCATGCCCTACATTCATGGTCACAACCGATTTCGTGTGCTAGTACGTGGTCTTTCCCGATTTTTGTGTCAACACACTTTTGGCACGCCCAATGGGACCCGAAAGTTTCAACCATGTCAAAGAAAGATGGTCACGCTGAGATTGGAGAGCAGAACGTCATTGAAACTACGGAGGATGACCTCAATGATGATCAGAATGGTGATTTTGCAAGAGCATTGGAAGAGTTTGAACTCTTATGCCTTAAATCGTTCACTACCACCAAAACTAGTCAATCTATTAAGAAGACTGAATTTTGTACACCTCGTCAAATCACGACAGCTGAAGCACCTAGAAAGATACAAGAGATGGTCAATGAAGCGGTCCATCAAGCTTTTGTGAATCATGCTAACATAATGACCAATGATATTCACAATAAAGTGGTTCACACACTTCGAGAGGGAGATTATCAATACAGAGGTCCAGGATATCATCCTCCTCCTTCGATTGATCATAATGCTTCATTGGGAGCTAATGCGTCCACCGCAAATACTGCCTCCTCCCAGATCTTCACAAATCCATCGGCATCTCAGCTGATTGGGCCATCACAATCGGTATCAACGCCGATTATGCAAGGAGGATTCACAACACCACCACAATTCAAGACACCTCCAATCCAAATCATGTGATAATCACACCAGTATCTCCGTTGACATCGGCGCAAAAGGGAGCAAATTTCTTCGAAGGATATGATCCTGTTTCTGGATTGGTGCCTCCTGAATACTTTGTTACTTCTCCTAGGCCTATCCAATAGGCTCAAGTTGATTACTCAAAGATGACTTGGATGGCTCATACTGATGGAATCAATTGGTCATTGGTGGATGAGAAGGGAATAGTTCAAAGAGTATGGTCTTCTAAGCCAGAATCGACAAATATAACACCCAACCTATCTATGCCGATTCAACCAGAAGCTCAAGGGGCTGGTGCATGAATGAGTACTACTTCTGCTATGGAGTTATTTCAGACTGATTGGGTTTCTCAAATAGCTGATGTGATTCAAAATGAATTCGGCTTAAAACCCAAAGCTCAGCAAGTGATGTACATGACTCCATATCCTCCAGCTTATGATTTATTGTCATATCCTCACCGCTATAAGATTCTTGATTTCACCAAATTCTTTGGAAATAATGATACTTCAACGGTGGAACATGTAATTTGGTTCCTGGTGCAATGTGGAGAAGCTGCAACAACTAATGCATTAAGAGTTCGCTTATTCTCTAGTTCGTTATTTGGATCAGCTTTCTCATGTTTTATGACACTTCGAGCGAATTCCATTATTCTTTGGTCGGATTTAGAGATCCAGTTTTATCAATATTTTTTTTGGCGTTCATGGAAAGAAAATTACCGATTTGACAAGCATGAAGCAAAGGAATGATGAATCGGTAGCAAGTTTCATCTAGAGAATTAGAGAGACCAGGAATAAATGCTTTGGTTTGAATCTGACCGATGCCCAGCTAGCACAGATAGCATTTGAAGGGTTACTTCCATATCTAAAGGAAAAATATGACTGCCAAGAGTTTGAAAGCTTGAGTCATATTGTGCAGAGAGTATCCATGCATGAGAATCGGTCATATGAACAGAAGAGGACTTATCACAAGAAGATAAATTACATTGAATATAGTTCCGATTCTGATTCCGATGGTGACAAAGAAATCGGCTTAGATATGGGTCAAGAATAAGAAGCCGATTTCTTGTCCTTTTGGTAAGAAAGAGCCAGAGAGATTTGGGTTCGATGTTACTAAAGACAACAAGATATTAAATTTATTACTTAAATATGGGGTGATTAAATTGTTGGTTAATCATAGTTTTTCATCGGCAGATGAGCTCAAAAGGATCATGTATTGCAAGTGGCACAATGCTACTTCACATAACACCAATGACTGCGAGGTGTTTCGACAGCATATATAGTCAGCAATTGAACAAGGGAGATTGAAGTTCGAAATTCCTTTTAAGCCTGCTAGACCGATGATATGAGCATCATTTCCCTGTGAATATGGTAGAGCCAGGTAAGGGAAATGCTTTACAAACTAAAGTCCTGACATCAGAATCAGCAAAAGAAAAGGGAGCGGTTGATCCTAAAGTACAAATATTTGCTGCCGATTTAAAGGGAAAAGGACAGTGGGAAAGAGGTGAACAATCTAAAAATTCCCAGAGGCGTGTGACTTCACAAGGCTTGATCAGAAAATATCAGCGTCAACAGGAGAGGTCATGTTGGGTGTACTAACCCCGTCCGGTTTTCTCGGGCAGGTAGGCCTACCCTAAAGAAGGCCTACCTGTCTGGAGCCATTAGAAGAACACCGACCGGGTCATCCTCCTGGTCGGTGCGTTTACTTAGTGCCCAAGATAAAGCTCAACGAGATCAGGCGATAAGATCAGCAATATCCCGAAGGTTTAGGGAAGTTAGGATTTTACTTGTAAAGCAATCCTTATCTTTCTCCCCCTCGGTTTGTAACCCTATCCCCTCGGTGTACATCATGCGTCCTCTAGCCATGCTGTTCTTGAGCCTAGGCGACTTCCCTACTCTCAATTAGATCTACACTGCTTGGGCTACCCCCTCGCAGGATCGCCGGTCTAAAACACCAACAAGTTGAGACACCATGAAGAGATGATATATCGTCATGAGGATTATTGGAGGTGTCCATTCTTCATTTATTGCTGGGGAGAAGGAATTAAATTGCCATCTCTTGATAATTGCCCAAAGTGCAATGGTGCTATCGGGAGGATAGATCATATAAAAGGCCTCGGATGGATAGCAGAGAGCGTCGATCGATTTTCGGGAGAGAGATGATGAATATCGGCGTACTCCAGTGCATGAAAGAATCGGAGGCAGGGAAAATGTGCATAATCGGCTGGGGAGCAAACTGATTATGAGCTTGCAGTTGGAAGAACGAGCTAATAATCTAGTTTCTGATGAAGAACCTTTGCCAAATCTTGACCGGCAACCATGTCATGAAATCAAGGAACCTCAGCCTAGGTGGTGTTCAGAGGGAGTTACAAAATCTCAGTGGAGGAGATTGCAGAGGCTGCTACGTGAAGAGTTGCAAGAAGAAGAAGCTCAACATATGCTGAAGAGGAAAAAGATACAATCCAAGGTTTGGCGACCCAAGAATCAAGATCAGAAAGGTGCTGCTGATGTCAACATGGTATTCATGTTGCCTAGAGAGTTTCTGGCATCGGTTATTGATAAAGAAGATTCTGAAGTTGAAGAAGCAATGACTCAATTAACCTTGGAACCAATGCAAGCCACCTTTGAGAAGCTAGAAGAAGAAGAGCGTACACATCTAAATCCTTTATTTTTGAAAGGGTATATTGATGGAAGATTGATGACCAAGATGATGGTTGATGGTGGTGCGGCTGTTAATCTTATGCCTTATACCGTTTTCGCAAAATCGGCAAATGTGACGTGTAGCTAATCCCTCTTCCGCTTCTACCATTCATCAAGAACCTGGAATTAGTAAAGCAAGGGTGAGATAAAATCTCAGCAAGCAAATTGTTTTGACAGACTATTTCAAGCACAAGTTTAATTAAATATCAGTTTAAAATACTAAGAAACAAAGCATATACAATGCTGCATATAAGACCACTTGACCTCCAATATAACATATCATATTATTCACTACCATACAAAAGAATGCATATGAATGCAATGTCATGACCACTTTTACATTGCACCCCTCCTCGGGCAACGCACGATGTGTACCGGTACAATTGTAACCATAGGATTGCAAAAAACTTTAATGCGAATGAGATGATATGCTCATGATATGCCTCATATGTCTCATAATGAGAAATAAAACCTCCACAACCTCAACTTCAATTATAACCACAACGGCACACAAAATTCATAATGAGAAATAAAACCTCCACAGTCTCAACTTCAATTATAACCACAACAGCACACAACTTCATAATGAGAAATATATCCTCTACCACCTATTCACAAATATATCTCATCACCACATAAACATACATGTGAAATAAGTATATCAATCAAAGCGTTCCTACGCCCGAACCCAACGTCCTTACATTAACACACACAATTCTAATCAAAACAGCAGCACTGTTACATCTCATTTTTATACACTTTAATTCTAACCACAAAAAATTATCATTTTCTACCAGATGAAAGTTAAATTAAAATAATGCATCTTTGTAATTGACTCAAACACAGAGAACATCGCTAACATAGGATAATCTTCAGATGAACCTCAGACTGAAAATCTGATAGCCGCTGGACAACATCCCCAATATAACAGATATAACTGGAGCTCAAACATTTGTATGAAAGTGATGTTTAACAATCTAGGAACCTTATCAAATGTCTGACAACTTTTCTTTAGATACAAAATTCTAATTATATCGTCTAATTTTTCTAATCTTCAAGGGAACACAAATTGCATAGAATTACGGGACTGAAAAAGTGGCTGAATAAAACATCGATATCTCCCTGACCACATTTCCGATTGGGGAGTTCTTTACAGCTTGTATAAAGGCTTTGTATTTTTTGAGGCCACGAAGATCTCGTAAAATGGCAAAAACTGAAAACTGTGCAGATCAATAACGTGTTGAGAACAACGATGTGGGTAGAAGCTCATCCCTTGCCCTTAACGGTGACGGACACCGCTACACGCAAGTGCTAAAACGTCCAAAACCTTAGGAGAAACATGATTAGTGTAGGGGCATGGCTTACCTAGCGTTTCCCCTCCGAAAGGAATAGGGCAACGGCGAAGATCCCCACGGCGGCGGCGATCGACGGCGACGGAGGGCGCAGAGGGAGGGAATCATGGAGGGAGGGGGATGCAGGGGAATGTCACGGAGGGAGGAGCGACGGAGGGGGAAAAGAAATCACGGTAGATAAGGAGGTGGCAGGTTGGGTTGGACTTGGACTTCATTACTCTTTGCGAATTGGGCCTATGCGATGGTCGGGTTCAGTCAAGTAGCCCCACAAAGAAATCAAAATTTTATTTGTTTTATTTCTTTATTAAATTGTAGGTGTTACATTTTCATAGACTTTTTTTTGAGGTGCATTGATCAGCACCCCAGGTAATGCCCCAAACATCATGTACGGTGTCATCTAGTTGAATATGTTCCAGCAATTCATTCAACTCGGCTAATTGATTGACTGCAATAGTAGACATTGATAAATGAAAATTCCTTTTATTGTCACTGGAGAGATAAGCCTTGAATGAACAATTTGGCCTCTTAGCGAAGGAAAATAATTGGGGGAACCAGGCCCTCAGCAACCCCATGTCCCATTGATCCTTCCAGAACAAGATACTATCTCCTTTGTGAACCTCTGGAGTTACCATTGACAGAAACTTGTCAGATAAGCACACCACATCTTTCCACCAAAAAGATCCGACCCGTGATCTTGCATTAGGAGGATTACCTCTCTTATATGATTTGGACCATGTTAATTTAACCCAAGATAAGTCAGCTCTATTATAAAATTTGTGAAGATATTTGATCAATAGGGCTGAATTATGTGTTCTAATGTCTATAATTCCAGGCTTGCTTGATCTTTTGGCCTACAGGCATTCGGCCATGCAACCAGGCAATCTCCTTTGATATCACCATTGTTCCAGAGACAATGCTTTAAATATCTCCATTGGTTCTATGATTGGAACTGGAAGTTTAATGGTGCACATGTAGAATGTCAGTAGAGCTGAGAAAACTGAGTTAACCAGAGTAAGCCTTCTAGAGTATGTGAGAAACCTATTGATACTCATTAGTCTCTTCTCCATTATGGTAAGCACCGGCATGAATTCCTCTACAGAAGTCCGTGTGGTACCCAAAGGCAAGCCCAGGTAGGTAAATGGCATGGTTTCTATCTGGCAGTCAAGAGTGTTGGCTAGCATTAGGCATTTACTATGCCCAATATTAATAGGCACAAGGAAAGGTTTGCTGAAATTAACTTTGAGTCCTATATAGTGGGCAAAAGACCTGAGCAAACCTTTGAGACAAAAGAGATCAGCACTAACTGCCATAATAAGCACAGTATCAAATGCATACTGCACTATGGGATAGTCCCCACCAAAGTCCGGCCTATGGGGTAATTGATAGACTTTCCATTGCAGGCTTCATTTATTATACTTTGCAACCGTCGAACTCCTCTCTTGCACTCAAAAGGTTTACCGGGTCCTTCATTGAGAAGTACTGAAGAAGTGCCTGAAGGATGCACTTAATCCACTTAGTCCACTTTTCAGAGAAACCTTTATAGTGAAACATGTCTAATATCACTTGGTGTTCCACTTTATCAAATGCTTTATCAAAGTCAAGCTTTAGAATCACAATTTCCTTTTTTTGATTGCTGACAAATATGCAGGAATTGAAATGCCTAGGGTAGGCAATCTGAATAGACCTTCTTTTTATAAACCCATACTGATTAGTGTGGATTACTTGCAGAATCACATTCTGCAGCCTGTTAACAATGAGCCTAGTCAAAAGTTTGACTGAGTAGTTTAGAAGGGAAATTGGCCTGTAATCATTTGTTGTCTGCGGTGAATCCTCCATCTTTGCTTTCCAGAACTGAAAATCAACACCTCGAAAAGACACGGTTTTGTGGAATACCTATTCATTGCTAATAATTCTAATCACCTGCTAAGATCAATTAGAAAAAAAATAACCTAGCTCTTGCTACCACTGGTAAGATCGAAGCCCTCTAATATAAGTATCCGGGGGAGGGGGGTGTTGAATGGTAGCACAAACTGCAGGGTGAAAACCTTTCACCCAAAAACATATTCTAGAAGGTCCACTAAATTGTGTGTCGTTTTTATACAGTAGATCCTAAATTCGTGAACCTTGGTCAGAAAATAGTATATGAAATTACTAAACCAACCCAACTGGAATCACGTCAATAGGAGTTCTATAGCTTGAGATATTAACAAAACAAGGAGCTCCTGTCGGATGGTGTCGCCAATTAGTCAAGCCTTAATTTCGTGATTAAGCAAAATATAATTAGGGCTAACAAATAAAATTATTCAGATCACTAGGGTGAAGCCCTAACACTGTTTTGGATGGATGGAGACATGTCTAAACACGTTGATCAACAAATCAATCTAAAACCAAAACCGAGCTTGCAATATGAAAAGCAAGAGAGCGAGGGAATTAAGATTACCAACACATCAACTTACAAAACCTTGATCTTTGTTTCATCAAAGATGTCTTGAAAAGATGCATACAGCATCCATACAAAGATCTTCATGAGATCCTAAAATCCTAGACTCCGCTACGAAAAAAAGAACCGATGTCGCCTCGCGTGGTCGTCTGCCGGCCATGCGCCATCTAAAAAACCATCCGAACCAGCAGATACGGTCTCCTTTTATTTGCCATTACCGAACCTTCATGGGCCCACCTTACCAAATCGTGGCTGAATACAAGTGTACTAAATGGTCCTTGGGGTTCCCCAGGAATTGAGTACGATATGCATTTAGTACCGGCTCTTGTTACGCGTCGGTACTAAACGGTGGCTTTTAGTCCGGCTCATGTTACACGTCGGTACTAAATGGTCTGTCGGTGATAGTTAAAAAGAAAAACATATCCCACTTAGTCACAACTGATGCATACGTGGGATGGTAGAGGAGGCTACGCGCGAGGCCGAGGTCGTGAGTTCGAACCCCACGGATCACGCACACACATTTACGTGTGAAAAATTCGCGTGACTTGTGACTTTGCGCGTGTGCGGGTCTCGTGGTGGGTTATTTTTTTTCAAAGCCATTTAGGACTGGTTGGTACCAACCAGTGCTAAATGACCTACCCCGCAGACGTCGTCCCTGTTAGTACTGGTCGGTGAAACTGGAACTAACGGGGCCGCCCATTTAGTATCTGAAGCGCAATTAACAGGGCTTTTTCTCGATACTAAAGCTCATAATTCTACCAGTGCATCCTCCTGCTAGCTAGCAGCCCACGAAAGCATGCATCCACGTAAGCCGTAACCTGCACTTAGCCTCCACGATCACGATTCACAATGACCAATTCATTAATTAGCCAACCAGGCTAACTAACCAGCAAACAATATGTGTGTGCATATAACACGTGAACACACATGTTCCTTCTCCATGCCACTCTTCACCGTGACACAATCCCGGCCAACCAATGGCAGTCGCAGTTAGATGGATTCATCCGTCGACACCGAGACACATGCTCGCGCATTGACCAGCCTTAACGTGCACCGTTTCTCTAGCCCGAACGTCCCGCGCCAAATCCTTGACAAATAAGACCTCAGTTCCTCTCTAAACTTAATTTCCAGAAACATCAGTCCGTACTACTAGAGAACCGAGCATTCGTCCCTGGCACGTTAGTACCGGTTGCACTTTGAGCCGGTACTAACGTGCAAAAGAGCCATGCGTCGACGTCACTGGGCCAATTTAGTACCGGCTGGTGTCACCAGCCGGTACTAAATGGCGCGTACCGACACCTCTGGTGTCAAGGGCAACGGCACCAGCCGGTACTAAATGCGCACAGTTAGCACCGGTTGGTGACTCCAGCCGGTGCAGGGAATTTAGTACCGGCTGGAGCCACGAGCCGGTACTAAACATTTACACTATAAAAAGGGGCTTCTTCCTCCTCCCGACAGACAGCCGCTCAAATTGCACCTACCTGAGAGGAGCTTGTTATTCACGTCCAAGAGCTTTAGGGGGAGGTGCTGCCCATTTTTCAACTATTTGTGGAGATTTTACCCATCTAAGTGTTCTAAAGGTTAGTAACTTCATTTACCCGCTCACTGAAGTTTAGTATGTTGCATTTAATGCTTTGTAGTTAGAGAAATTTGTGATTTCCTAAAATGAGGGAGAGAGGAGAGAGATTTTGTAGTTGTTCATGATTGTTGTTAATAATTTCTATAGTTCTAGTGTTAATAATTTCTATAATCCTTTGCATTGTTTTATTTTTATTTTTTATATAAGAATTACCTTTTATCTTTTATTATATTGTAATGTTAATGTTTTCATTGTATATTACCCCCTGGATTTTCTATTATTTTATTGTAATGTTAATGTTTCCAGTATGTAGCCCCTGGAATCATTATATTCTTATAAGTTAGCCCCTGGTTTTTTAGCTTAATTATGAACTAGCCCCTAGAATATTTATATTCATATAAGTTAGCACATGGATTTCAAGATTAATTATTAACTAGCCCCTAGATAATTAATTCTTTATATTTTCTTTATATAAAAGTTAAAAGTATTGTCAAAAGGATATGACTTCTGCTGCTGGAGGTAGCGGTGGTGGGCAAGATAACCGTCGTTCGTCTGGTGGGAAGGGAAAAAATGAATTGACCCCTAGCGAATGTTACACCCCGAGCAAAAGTTTGTGGAGAGCACAACTTCGTTATTTGGAAGCAACACATGCGGAATATATTGCAGCAGGAAAGGAACCTCCTTTCGATATTGAGGCTGTGAGCCGAGATTATTCGTCGGTTGTAGCACCACCAAATCCGGCGGTCACAGCTACACGATCCTCTCGTACGAGGAAAAAAATAATCCTCAAGTGCATTATAATGTCCCACCCAAGGATGGTTGAAGAACGTTGTCATGTTGGTTGTTAATAATTTTTTTGGATTATAAATATGAGTGAAATAAATTATGTATTGAATATTAAGACAATGATGTAATATTTTGTGTTAAGGTTTATTTGCACGTCATGATTAAATAACTGTGTTTCTAGTAAATATTATGGTTAGTTATATTTTGTACAAAAGGACGATAATTGTAAGTTGTAGATATAACAAAGGGAAATTTAATGGTTTGTAGCTAGAGAAATTTGTGATTTCTTAAATGAGGGAGAGAGGAGAGAGATTTTGTAGTTGTTCATGATTGTTGTTCATAAATTTTGTAGTCCTAGTGTTAATAATTTCTATAATCTGTTGCATGGTTTCATTTTTATTTTTTATATAAAAATTACCTTTTTTTCTCTTATTATATTATATTAAGTAGCACTACATTTTTAGTATAACATTGAATTAGTCTCTGACGGAAGCTGCCTCCATCAAATTATTCAAGTGGTGAGCTGTGTCTGGAAGGATCCCCGCGGCACGCCCTGATCGACTATCCACGGATCAATACTTGAGGCTCTACTATCTTGTGTACTCTTCACTTCACTCCACGCCATAGAGGCATACTAGAGTTTTCTTCTTCCGAGCACTCTCTCCACCATTGTTCATCTTGGCCACTCCGGTCTACAATAGTCCAGTACGTGTCCTTTCTTTCGCGTATCATTTCTGTTGCTCGGTTATATATTTTGTCAATTTATGTATTTTATTTAAAAATTGAATAGACCATTATATTGTTGGTTGTTCATTAATGTTTTTGGCTTATGAATATGTGTGAAATAAATTATGTATTTCATGGACGATAATTGTACAATTGTAGATATAACAAATGGCATGGGTTACTGGGCTGGATACATTTCTTGATGCTGCAGAGGCCAACCGGTCGGCAAATTAGCCCCTGGATTACTATGTTTATTAGAAATTAGCCCCTGGATACTAGGTTTATTACAAATTAGCCCCTGGATTACTAGGTTTATTAGAAATTAGCCCCTGGATTACTAGGTTTATTAGAAATTAGCCCATGGATTACTAGTAATATTACAAATTAGCCCCTAGATTACTAGTAATATTACAAATTAGCCCCTAGATTACTATTTTAATTAGAAATAAGCCCCTGGAATACTAGTATTATTACAAATTAGCCCCTAGATTACTAGTTTAATTAGAAATTAGCCCCTAGATTACTAGTAATATTACAAATTAGCCCTGGATTACTAGGTTTATTAGAAATTAGCCCCTGGATTACTAGTTTAATTAGAAATTAGCCCCTGCATTACATGGTTAATTAGAAATTAGCCCCTGGATTACTAGTAATATTAAAAATTAGCCCCTGGATTATTAGGTTTATTAGAAATTAGCCCCTGGATTACTAGTAATATTACAAATTAGCCCCTGGATTACTAGTAATATTACAAATTAGCCCCTGAATTAGTAGGTTTATTACAAATTACCCCCTGGATTACTAGGTTTATTAGAAATTAGCCCCTGGAATTTTAGTATTAGTAGAAATTAGCCCCTGCATTACTAGTTTAATTAGAAATTAGCCCCTGCAGTACATGGTTAATTAGAAATTAGCCCATGAATTACTAGTTTATTAAATAAGCTCATTGTGTTACTCTTAGCATTCCAAATGGATGATGGACGTGAAAACCTCGATGAGTTCATGAGTCATCTGATCAGAGGAGACAACTTCGAATTACCACCTAAACAAGATCTACCCGAAGGCGAGTACCCGAAGGCGAGTATGATGGCAGCTAGTATCTTAACGTGAGAGGTGATGGTGATGAGGCTGCTCATTCTAACTCTGAGGAAGAAGATGTACCCGAGGTATATATACACAGACACATGCTATATACTTTTCATTCATACTTAGGATCATTTATATATGAATGGATATCTTCTCAGGCTTCGACGTCTGGTCAGAAACGTAAATGAAGCACTAAAGCAAAGATGACGGGGAAAATCATCATTAGAGAGACCGACGAAGAAGGTGCCCCGAAAGCTCCAGAGGATGCAAGGACAAAGTTCGTCAATCAGGCAGGATACATTGTCAGAGTGAACATCCCCATCAGTTTCAAAGCTTGGAAAAAAGGCTAAGGGGATTGAATCTGCAGATGTAGTACCTGAACAAGAGAAAGAGATGTGCTGGGAGCAGTTGTTGTCGCACTTCACACTTCCAGATGGAGAAAATATTAAGGAGCAAGTGAAGAAGTTCGCCTTGAAGAAAATGGCGATTGCTTTCCAAACATTCAAGAAGAACTTAAAAAAAGATTATATCAAGAAGAGGGACAACACCTGACTTTGAAAATAAGTTCCAGAAGCTTCGTCCACACTGGGATCAATTTGTCCAAAACTGTCTCTCAGAAGATAGAGCTGCTCTAAGAGAGCAAAACAAAGCCAACGCGAGCAAAAAGATTCACTCCCACCGTAGTGGACAAGGTGGGTATAGGAAGACAATTCCAAAGTGGGAGAAGATGGAAAAGGATCTGATCAAGAAAGGATTCACCCCGCAGACCCTACATTGGCCTGAAAGAGCGAAGTGGTACTATTATGCCCATGGCAGGACTCTTGATATGACTACTGGAGATTTGATCCCGTCAGATTCAATGCGAGCAGCAGTAGATAGGCTCGAGGCAGTGCTAAAGGCTAAGGAAGAAGGAATTTTCACACCAAATCGGGAGAAAGATGAGCTATCGTATGCCCTAGGGTCTCCTGAACACACCGGGCGTGTGCAAGGCATGGGTGTAGTTCCATGGAAGCATGGCTTCTCCGCAGATCTCGAGACTTACAGAAGCAGAAGCCGAAGCAAGGCTGAAAATGAAGCAAAATTACATGCACTAAAACAACGAGTCTCTGCACTAGAAGAGCAAATCTCCCCCATCAACCCCGCTTCCAATGTTCCGTCTAGTGTTGAATCCAGGGAGTTACCTCATAGCTATTCCGTGGACTTTATCACCGAAAGGCAACCATGTGAGCTTCATACTCCCATAATCGGAAATAAGACGAAAGCAGTAGCACATGCTATTGCTGAGGTCCCTGTTGATGGCGGGGTGATACATGGCGTTCCAATTCCCCCGGGATATGCAAGGGTCAATGTCGATAGGGTCTTACCCGGGTGGGAGGACCACGACCTCGAAATCGAAGGAGGCGATGGTGAGAAGGTGCTAGGTCAAGCGTTGCACAGTTGGATATGTTGGCAGAAGAAGTATATCATATTTCCACGTTTGACCATAACAGAATCATCGGGACAGGACACTGGGATAAGATCACCACCGACTGCAGATGTAACGCCCCCGAGCAAAGATCCACAGGCACCTCCAGATCTAATTCATGAGGAGCCTACTCAAATGGAGCCTCCACCACCCCCTACTAAAGACAAGGATGCGCAGCCTGCTGGAACAGATCCGAGCGTTAGCTCGCCTGCGCTTCCTACAAAGGAAAAAAATTTCATGCAGTAGTCCTGCACACAACGATTCGTACAGCCCAGATTCGATGGCCGACGCGTGGTGCTCTTCTCCATCGGACACTTGCGACGAGGATACCCTTCTGCGCCTCCACAGTGGCTCGCTCGCACGCTCAGGCTTGTGAGCCACCGTCATCACCCACGGCTGCCGGACGACTCACATCTATTCAAATCGCAAATTCGTGACTCTATCTCTACCGTCGTACGGCGACGCTACCGCCTTGCCAATTGCCATCGTCACATGACGCCGCTGCCGCCTTGCTAGAACACTGCCAGGAGGCCAGGAAGCTGCTGGGATTGAGTCCTCATCTAATCAAGCACCTACTCTGACTGCCCATATAGACGAAGCGTCCGATGCAGAATAGCATCAACAACTACACTTGTACATCGGAAAAGAATAGCATCAACAATCTGCTTATTTTAACACATTCATACATTGTATACTTTTACAACTATACATACACTATGCATCAGAATTGAACAGCATCATGCCCTTGTAGTGGTCCTTCCACAAGTCCACCATATGGAAGTATACAGATTTAGTCAGGTCCATTGGAATGCAATTCAGAGTGTTCTTCAGAGGATCCTGAAGCTTTCCTGGGCTTCTGGCCAACACAATCGGCAGGAGAGTCCACTCTAAATTTCCCACAACGATAGACTGATCAGAAGTAAAGAGAGTAAGATTGTAAGCAATTCTATATGTCCATACAAATGAGTACATGATGGAAGTTGAGAAACATTTGGTATGTATATCAACTCGAATATGTCGAACATGACTGATGGTGATGCACTAGCTAGGGGCCGACGCCAGCACATGTAAGCTGTAGCAGAAGGAACTCGAAGGCAAAGAATTTCATGATACACTCGATCGGCGAAGCAGAGAGTGGTGATGAGGGCCTCACAGCGCGTGCATGACGAGAGGATACTGGGCTGTGGAGGATGCAGTGGCGAATGATGGTGGCGGCAGCATGGGAGATCTGTTGAGGTCTTGAGGTGTGATATCCCTGATGTTAATACATTGAAAACACATTTAAAACAGGTTAAAAAGGGGAACAATGGTGTTAGTACACAAAAAATTGACCAAAATTCAAATTAAATTCAAAACAAAGGCCTTTTGACACCCAACTGAAATCTCAAGAAATTTGTACTAAACTTGAAAATCTCCAAAAATAAAAGTTGTTTGTCATCACAAATGAGGCCTAGTCACTGTTGGGAACTTTTCCAAATTTTGCAGTTAAGCCCCTCAAAAACTCAAAAAACAGTGCTGAACGCCTGTTTGAAAATGACCTGTTTGAGCTTGAAAAATTTGAAATTTCAGGTTCACACCAAAAAGAAAGTTGTGTCCTGCTCCGACCGGAGACCGGCCGCCACGTGGCCGGCGAGCGGCGGAGGCCTCGCCAGGCCGGCCGAGCCGCGGCGGCGTTTAGCTCTTGTGGTGAGCTGCTCGTTCTTTTCCCCCACCTCTCCGACCTCCTCCCACCGTCGTTTAGCCGGCGCAACGCCGTCGACGAGCCAAGGACGTATCTTCATCTTCTTCCTTTTCGCAGGGTTCCCAGTGAAAGAAGTCAGGGACCTATTCGTGAAGTTTTCAAAAGTTTCAAGGGTTGCGGCGTAAAAAGATTCTTAAGGTTTAACTCATTTTCCTGAAATCTTGTAAAATCCACTAAAAATAGTACAAAAATCGCAAAAATGCACAAAAATACTCTCTGCACTCGTGAGATTGTAAACTCCAATCTCATGTTAGCATGTATACACTTTTGGTAAACAGTTTTTGAATTAAAATTCAAACTCAGTTTTTAGAAACTTGTGCACAATTTCAAATCCCGAGCTCTTCTGGAGCTGAACTTTGGATATGTTGTTTGTAGTGGCTTTAGACGCCTTGTGTCCAAAGGAGAGCTAAAAATATGGACTATAGCTTCAGTTATGAAGTAATTTATGATTCCTATTTTAGTTTAGTCCTGTAATTATTAAAAATAATCCATGCAGTCAAAAATCACTGTCTTTCTCCGGAGGTCTTGGAACTTGTTAGCGCATGTGGTAAAAATGCTAAACTTAATTTTTGACCCGGTTTAGGCTAGCAAATAAATAGGTGTTGGCTTTCGGATAGAAAATTACTAAGAGCTGTCCAAGTGTTATTTTAACCACCACTTGGTCAGAGCCTTTCTTTCACTCATGGGTAGGTCTGGTAGAAAAATTATCTGATTTGAAGGTAGTTTCAATTTTATATGAATTAATCTTGTTTCTTTGAGCAGCAACTTGTACTATTTTTAATAAATTCTGTGTAGCTCAGTTTTAGCTAAATTTTGGAGTGAGCCTAACTCTTATGCTCCAGTAGCTGTCATAAAGATTGTGGATAAAAAGGATGAACAGAAACAGAGAAACAAAAATGAGAAGGAACTAGAGTAGAAATGGGTTGTTTAAAAAGAAATAGGTCAATTTTGATAGTTAATTAAATATGGAGCATGGGAAATCTAAATTCCAGAACTGCACACTTGCTTAAAAAGAATAAATTGAAATGTTATATATGTGCACACAATCACCATCATAAGACACAAAATTTTTCACACCCCTCCTCTAATTTTGTGAAGGAGAAAGTAGTTCACTAGAATGTCTAGGTGAATATAGCCTTCAAGTTTTGTTCTTAGGTCACATAGGCAGCCACATTAAAGTTGTGCATCTCATGTAGAAGGCGCTCTCGCTGATGGAACCTACAACCTCGTCCCCGTCAACGAAGAAGAAGTCCCTGAGGGAGGTGCCGACATCGTCGTGATCGACCAGGAGCCTGACAGCGCTTTAGCTCAGGAAGGCAAGCCCCGGAGCATGACCTAACTTTGAATTCGTGCAACTATGTATTATTTATGCTTGTGCATTTACGTTCTAGGTGTTGTTTGAATACCTTAGTTGCATGATTCTAGTACCTATGACTTGAAATACTAGTATGTTAAGATCGATAGAGCAATGCCTTTAGGACCGTTATAAGTCGAGTGATTCCTGTCACTCACGAGATATAGGAGTTGCTTGTGTTTACTTATGTTGGAATCATAAGGATAGACGGGCGGGATGGTATGTGTAGATCTCCCGTCCGTGTATGATAATTGGATTAAGGTCGAAACGTGTGGTTCTGTGTGTCAAGTTTTTGAACGTACCACATGCATGCCGACCTATGGGAATCGGCTAGGACCGATAGCCATCTCTCCTTCGAAACATTTTGTTTCCCTTGCCGTACACATGTGGATATATGCGTGATGCCGTGAGTGAAGCGGTAAACCTTTATCCTAAGGGAATGGACCCGGTACCGAATTGTGGATCGATAGGAAAGGTTGGAAAGTGCTTGTACCTTTTATAGCAAGCATTATCCGTGTGTGATGGGTTTTCCCTAGCCAGGTAGCAAAATTTGGTTCGAACTGTCCGCTTCTCGTGGTTAATGAGACTGCTTGACCGCTGTGCTGCATTGAGTAACTAGTGGAACTATGAGGATGATGAACTTGTTGTATATACTAAATTGTATTGCACCACTTGTATGCTTAGAGAGGATGCTAATCTAGAATGGTTAACACTACTAGAATTTGATGCTAAAATCATGAAAATAAGGATCCACTCTTAGTTGCTTTTGGCAAAACAAACCCACTAGCCAAAGGCCTCTCATGTCTAGAAGTCGGTGAAGTAGTTTCACCCGACGGGTAAGCCTTGCTGAGTATTAGTATACTCAGCCTTGGTTGTGGCTATTATTTCAGTTACAGTTATGGATGTGGCAGTCGATTCCATCACTTGGCCTACCCAGGTTCCTCCTGGCTGGCATGTCGAGTGGGTTCCGTCCTCTGCCGAGGATCGGGAGGAGTAGCACCATGACCGGTTTCATCGTGGTGTTGCTTGTATCGTCGCTAGTTTTAATATTCCGCTGCAATGAACTTTCGTACTCTGATTTGAAATTTGAACTTGGTTTGTAATAACTTTATGATACTATTTATGCATGTTGAGATTGTGGAATGTTGTAATTTCTGGGACTCACTTTCGTGTGGGCGCGCATGTTGTTTCGATCACGAAAGTACGTGGTTAATCGGGTATAATCCAACGGCGCTCCAGCTTATTCCGGATTAAGTGCCTGACTGCTTGATTAGTGGTCTAGGGGTTCTTAACTTGGAATAATTTCGGAGTGGTCTGCCACAGCTGGTATCAGAGCCAAAACATGCGTACCAAAGAGAGCAACAGACCTTAAATAAACATTTTAGAATAAAACTTACCAACTCTTACTTCCGCCGCACATTTGCGATGAAAGGTTATCCCTAGAACTGCTAAGGATGTTACATAGAGCGTGAAGCCTATGTGGGTTAAGGGATCATGATATGATAGGTGGCTAATTATATATTATACTGACTCCCAGCACATTTCATTCTGTAATTTACTTTCCGCAATGGTGGGCGCAAGGTACGGCGATTGCTGTAACGTACCACGGCACTATATGAAAATATAGTGGCGGCACATAGTCAATACGCTGTGATGGCGTATGAAACTAGAATAGCATGGTGGGCGCAAGGTACGGCGATTGCTGTAGCGTACCACGGCATCATATGCAAATATGATGGCGGCACAAAGTCAATACGCTATTTTATGAGCATATGAAATTGTCAATATGTTGCCTTGGTGACATATGAAACATTGCCCGTTCAATGTTGAATGTTCGGGTGCCACCTCTATAGTGGGTGGTAATGTATGGAAACGCTTTCGTGAGTGCTGGCATGAAAGGTTGATTATATATGCTCTGGAATGGAATTTTCTGCAGGTACACTAACCACGATTCCGTAAGATAAACGGTTAGAAAAGTTCGGCTAGCTAATATAGGGAGAGACGGATATTGCCTAGCCACCGGCACTAACTTCGCAGGCCAAAAGTTATTGGCACATGTGTTGGTGAGAACGAATAGGCTGCTCATGCATTGCAATTCACTGAAATTTGTTGAACCTTAATGCACAACCATCGAACTACCGCCATCAAAATTTGAATAAACAACCGGAAATTGTGCCGAAACTCTGCCGAAAACAGTCTGTTTGCATAATTAATTCGAACCTGAAAACCTTGTCAAACGTAACAGTGTTCAACATGAAAGTTGTCATAAACGTTATCTAGTTTGTGCTGTAGAAATTTCAGCAATTTTGGTTCAGTAGAATGGGAGCTATGCTTAAAATGGTAACCCCCTGTCTGCTGGAAAATTCTGGGAACAGTGAGTTAAAAATTGAATTTTTACATCTTCTTAACGATGGTTTCTGCTCAAACCTTCAACATGAAACTTGTTTGAAATTACTTAAAAAATGTTCTGGTCAAATTTGGGAATTTTTAAGTTTATAGATGTTGAGTTTTACAATTTTTACTACATTGTCCAGAAACTGTTTTTTATTTTCTTCGGCGCTAACCGGTTCTCACACTTGACCTTTTTGTTCAGAATGGACGCTCACGCTGACCTTGCCAGCTACCCCAACGACATCTCTTTCTCGGACTGTCTTGGATGGGAAGGTTTTCCTAGCATCCTTTGGTCTGTTTTACAGGCGCTTGATTATCCAACCCCGCCACAATATGAGAGAACCATCATCCGTGACCGAGGCGTGACTCGATCCCATGTGCGTTTGGTGGTGCATCGCCACCCACCGTGTCCTAGCTCTCCCACATGGAGTGTGGAAGTCCATGGGCACCACATGGAGACCACTTGTGAGCTAGCTGCCCTGAATGGGATCAGTTCCTTCTGCGCCCAGAACCAGGACCTCGTGGAGCATCAGCTTCTTGGGCTGTTTCCACCGGCCCAGCCGGACGATGCTCATTGGATGAGGCGCTATCTTAGCTCACCTTTGAGGATGGCGGAGAACCCCGTCGCTGCAGCTGCACTCTTGATGAGGTGGATCCGGGCTTATTGTGACATCTCTGATGTAAAAGTACTAAAAGTACACTTAAAACAAGTACAAAAGGGAATTATGGGTTGAAACTCAAAAATCCATCAAAAATCCAAATTGAAATTCAAAAACAAGGGTCTTTTGGCACCCAACTGAAATCTCAAAATTTTTGTACTAAACTTGAAAATCTCCAAAAATAAAAGTTGTTTGTCTTCACAAATAAGGCCTAGTCACTGTTTGGAATTTTTGAAAATGTTGCAGTTTGGCCCCTCAAAAACTTGAAATACAGTTCTGGGCACCTTTTTGTATTTGGGTTGTTTGAGCTCGAAAAATTTGAAATTTCAGGTTCACCTCAAAAAGAAAGTTGTGTCCCACCGCTCAAACTCCAACTTTTATTTTTACACTTTTTCTTGTTCAGTTCAAATTTTTGGAGAAAAGTCAAATGTAGCAGTGGAGCTCCCCGGGGCTGCCAGCTCGGCCCTGGCGCGCTCTGCGCCTGGCCGGAGCTCGGCCGCCACGTGGCTGGCGAGCGGCGGAGGCCGCGCCGAGCTGGCCGAGCCACAGCGTCGGGAGGCCGTTGTCCTCACGCGCTTGTCCGACCCCTCCGTGCTGTCACATCGCCGCTCGACCCCTCGCCTCGCCTCGCGCCGCGCGAACGCCATCATGGCGGTCCAGCGCCGCCGTGGCCACGCGCGCGCGCGTCGCGCGAAGCCGCTCCGCGGCAGATTCTCTGCCCGCTCCGCGCCAAAGGCCCTATAGAAGATCTCCACTGCTCCATGCGACGATCTTCGACGCCCTATCCCGTGCGCGCGCTCTGCCCGAGCTCGCCGCGCCATCAATGGCGACCGCGACGGCCCGTGCACGCGCACACACGCCACCGAGGCCACTCAGTGCTCGCTAGCGCACCCAAACCCTCCACCGAGCACCCTCACTCCTTTCGCTCAGTCCACGCGTAGCCATTCTCACTTCACCGCGTTCGTTCCCATCGTCTTCCACCTCGGGACGCTTTGAGCCGAGCTCGAGCTTCCCCGCCGCAACCTCGAATCGACCGCGAATCCCTCCACCCCTTTCCAATCCCCCGCGCGTGCAGCTCGCTCACTCACCCCGCTAGCTGCTCGAGCAATCCCCAGCTCGAATCGAGCCTCACTCGCCGCGAATCGAAACTTTTCCCCACCGCTCGGCCTTTGACACCGCGAACACCCACCTCCACGTCGAGCCCTATACCCCGGCCATCTCCGCCGCAGACGAACCCCACGACGAGCTCCACCATCGTCCCGTGAAGCTCACGAGCCTTTCCGCGCATCGCCTCGACCACCGCAGACCGCCAGCGACGTCGCCGGAGCTGACCGCGCCGCCGCTCAACGTCGACGAGCCACGCCGCTTCACCTCCGACCACGAGACCTACCTCAACCAACTCGCGGTGAGCTCCTCTCCATTTCCCCCAACATCCCCCGAGCCAGTTCGCCGTCGTTTCGCCGGCGTAACAACGCCGACGAGCCCAAGGACTTGTTCGCGTTCCCCTTTTAGTTCTAGGGTCCTCTGCGCAAAAGTCAGGGACTTGTTCATAAGGTTTTGAAAGTTCTAGGGTCCCCAGCGTAAAAAGATTCTTAAACCTAGATCTAATTTTTCCCGAATCTTGTGAAATCCGTTAAAAATCGTACAAAAATAAGAAAAATGCACAAAAATACTCCCTGGATTCGTGAGATTGTAAACTCCAATCTGCTTTAGGCATGTATATACTTTTAGTGAACCATTTTTGACTTAAAATTCAAACTGTAAAATTTGAAACTTGTGCACCATTTCAAATCCAAAGCTCCGCTAGGGTTGATCTTTGGATATATTGTTTGCAGTGACTTTGGACAACTTGTGTCCAAAGGGGACCTAAAAATATGGATTGAAGCTTCAGTTATGAATTAAAATGTGTTTCCTGTCTTTTTGTAGTCCAGAAATTATTAAAAATAATCCATGTAGTGAAAAATCACTATTTTTCTCCAGAGGACTGAAAACTTGTTAGCACACCTGTTAAAAATGCAAAACTTAATTTTTGCTCTGTTTAGACTAGCAAATAAATAGTTATGTGTTTTAGGATAGAAATTTATTGAGCACTGTCCAAGGGTTATTTTGAGCCACCACTTGGCCAGAGCCGTCCTTGCACTCATGACTAGCTTTGGTAGGAAAATTTCCTGATTTGGATGTATTTTCAATTTTATATGAATTTATTTCATTTCTGCAGGCAGCAGTTTAAATTGTTTTTAATAAATTATGTGTAGCTCAGATTTAGCTAAATTTTGGAGTGAGCTTAGCTCTTATACTCCAGTAGCTGTCATAAAGTTTATAGATAAAAAGGATGAACAGAAAGTGAGAAACAAAAATGAGAAGGAATCTATGTAGAAATTGATTTATATAAAAGAATAAACCTTTTTGTTACTTAGTTAGAATAAAATAAGGAGAATCTAAAATTCCAGAACAGCACCCTAAATTGCAAATAATAAATAGAAATTCTTTTATATATGTACAGAATCACCATCAAAGATGAATAAAAATTTCCCACACCACTACTCTATTTTGTGAAGGAAATAGTAGTACTTAAGTATGTCTAGGTGAATATGGCCTTCAAGGCCTTAATCTTGCAATCAATAGGCAGCAAATAAGTTATGCATCTCATGTAGAAGGCGCTATTCCGGACGGCACCTACCATCTCATCCCCGCCGACGAGGAAGGAATCCCGGAGGGAGGTGCCGGCGAAGGATCGACCAACCCGGAGGCTAACCCCCAGCTAGAGCAAGAAGGCAAGCCCCGGAGCATGACCTAACTTTTAAAATTATGCATCTATGAATTCCCTATGCTTGTGCATTTATGTTTCAAGGAGTTGATTGAATACCTTACCTGCACATTTCCTAGTACCTATGACTTGCAACACTAGTATGAAAGGATCGAAAGGGCATTGCTATAGGTCCGTTACAAGTCGAGTGATTTCCTGTCACTCGCGAGACATAGGAGTTGCTTGTCTTTACTTATGTTGGAATCATAAGGATCGACGGGCGGGGTGATAGATGTAGATCTCCCGTCCGTGTATGATAATTGATTTAAGGTCGAAACGTGTGGTTGAGTATGTCAAGTTTTTGAACGTACCACATGCATGCCGATATATGGGAGTCGGTAAGCCCGGTACCAGATTGAAGCAGCTAGGGCCGATAGCCATCTCTCCTTGGAAACTTTGTTTTCCCTTGCCGTACACTTGTGGATATATGCGTGAGACTGTGAGTGAAGCAGTAAACCTTTATCCTAAGGAAGTGGACCCGGTTCTGAATTGTGGATTGATGGGAAAGGTTGGGAAGTGCTTGTACCTTTTATAGCAAGCATTATCCGTGTGTGTTGGGTTTCCCCTGGCCAGGTAGCAAAATTCGGTTCGAACTGTCCGCTTCTCGCGGTTAATGAGACTGCTTGACCGCCTTGCTGCATTGAGTAACAAGTGAAACTATGAGATTGATGAACTTGTTCTATGGAATAAATTGTATTGCACCACTTGTATGCTTAGAGAGGGTGCTAATCTAGAATGGTTAAATCTACTAGAATATGATGCTAAAACATGAAAACAAGGACCTACTCTTAGTTGCTTTTTGGCAAACAAACCCACCAGCCAAAAGCCTCTCATGTCTAGATTTCGGTGATGTAGTTTTCACCCGACGGGTAAGCCTTGCTGAGTATTAGTATACTCAGCCTTGCTTGTGGTATTGATTTACAGGTACAATGTTGGATGTGGCAGTCGATGCTTTGACTTGGCCTTCCCAGGTTCCCCCTGGATGGCACATAGAGTGGGTTCCGTCCTCTGCCGAGGATCGGGAGGAGTAGCACCGTGGCAGGTTTCAGCATGGTGTTACTTGTATCGTCGTTAGCTTTTATTTCCGCTGCTATGAACCTTTATTTCAGCTGCAATGAACTACTTTTATTCCGCTGCAAGACTTTGATACTCTGATTTAAATTTCGAACTTGGTTTGTAATAACTTTGAGATTCTATTTGTGTATGTTAAATTGAATGTTGTAATCTCTGGAACTCACCTTCGTGTGGGCGTGCTGTTGTTTCGATCGAGAAAAGTACGTGGTTAAATCGGGTTTAATCCGACGGCGCTCCAGCTTATTCCGGATTAAGTGCCTGACTACTCGATTAGTGGTCCTGAGGTACTTAACTTGGAATAATTTCGGAGTGGTCCGCCACAGCTGGCATCAGAGCCGAAACAGCGCACCGGAGAGAGCAACAAACCTTTAATAAACATTTTTGAATAAAATTTGCCAACTCGTACTTCCGCCGCGCCTCGCGAAGGAAGGATAGTCTTAGGAACGTTAAGGATGTTACCTAGAGCGTGAAGCCTATGTGGGTTAAGGGATCACGATATGATAGGTGGCAAATAATATATTATACTGACTTCCAGCACATTTCATTCTGTCATTACTTTACGCAATGGTGGGCGCAAGGTACGGCGATTGCTGTAACATACCACGGCACTATATGAAAATATAGTGGCGGCACATAGTCAATACGCTGTGATGGCGTATGAAACTAGAATAGCATGGTGGGCGCAAGGTACGGCGATTGCTGTAGCGTACCACGGCATCATATGCAAATATGATGGCGGCACAAAGTCAATACGCTATCTCATGAGCGTATGAAACTGTCAATATGTTGCCTTAGGTGACATATGAACATTGCCCGTTCAATGTTCAACGTTCGGGTGCCACCTCTATAGTGGGTGGTAATGGATGGAGACGCTTTCGTGAGTGCTGGCACGAAAGGTTGATTATATGCTCTGGAATGGAATTTTCTGCAGGTACGCTAACCACGATTCCGTATGTGAAACGGTTAGAAAAGTTCGGCTAGATAATATAGGGAGAGACGGATATTGCCTAGCCACCGGCACTAACTTCATAGGCCAAAAGTTTATTGGCATGTGTGTTGGCGAGAACGAATAGGCCGCTCATGCATTGCATTTCACTGAAATAATATTGAACCTTGTGACCAATGGAACCGCTGTCAAAATTCAAATACCAAACCAAAATCCTGCTGAGACCAGTCTGATTGCACCTTTAATTCGAAATTGAAAACGTTGTCAAACGAAAATGTGTTCAACATGAAAGTTTTCATAAATATTATGAAGTTTATGCTGTAGAAATTTCAACGAAAATGGTTCAGTAAAACTGGAGTTATGCTTAAAATAGTAACCCCCTGTCTGCTGGAAATTTCTGGGAACAGTGAGATAAAAATTGAATTTTTACACCATCTTAACGACAGTTTATGCTCAAACCTTCAACATGAAACTTGCTTGTAATTACTTAAACAATGTCCTGGCAAAATTTGGGAAATTTTGAGCCTGTAGATTTTGAGTTTTATAATTTTTACTACACTGTCCAGAATCTGTTTTTGTTTTCTTTGGCGCTAACCGGATCTCACCCTTGCCCTTTTCCTTTTGGTTCAGAATGGACGCTCACGCTGACTTGGCCAGCTACCCCAATGATGTGTCCTTCTCAGATTGCCTAGGATGGGAAGGCTTTCCTAGCATTCTGTGGTCGGTTTTGCAGGCACTCGACTACCCTACCCCGCCACAGTATGAGAGGACCCTCATCCGAGACCGCGGTGTGACCCGTTCTCGTGTGCGTTTGGTGGTATATCGCCACCCACCGTGTCCTAGCTCCCCCACTTGGACTGTGGAAGTTCATAGACACCACATGGAGACGACTTGCGAGCTAGCTGCCTTGAATGGCATTAGCTCTTTTGTTGCTCAGAACCAAGAGTTGGTAGAGCACCAGTTGCTTGGATTGTTTCCACCGACTCAGCCGGATGATCCCCATTGGATGAGACGCTACCTTAGCTCCCCTTTGAGGATGGCGGAGAACCCCGTCGTTGCAGCTGCACTTATGATGAGGTGGATCCGAGCTTACCACCGCTTGCAGGCACTTTTGGGACGATCGCAGAGCGAGATGCTCAACCTTGCTATGGACATGTCCGCCCGTGCCCGTGACATTGGGATTGAGAGAACCTCATTGTCCATTGAGGTGACCACCTGGGATGCCATGATTGCTGACTTGGAGAGGCAATTGAATGACCTCCACATCGCGCACAACAATGTCCAAAACGAGCTAGCCCAAACTAGAGAAGAACTTGAGGAAGTACATGGTACCTTGGAGCATGCTAATGCTATGCTAGCCGCCCATGATGCTCAGCACCTTCTTGAGCAAGAGGGAGAGCAGGGAGAAGGAGAGGCCCCCGATTCCGACATGGACACCGAGGATGACATGCCGCCCCTTCCAGCTCCACCTTCACCTATGGGCAGCGAGGCTACCGCTAATAACTTAGATGACTTCTAGAGTGGTAGTAGCAGTTTACTCCTCCGCCAGGCCTAAATTTTGGCTTCATGTTGTAATAGGCTATATGGAGTTGAGTTTCCTTTTAAAAATCTTTTGTGGCAATATAATTTAATGGTGTGGTTGTGTGACCCCAAAAACTTGATGGAAAGTTGTAATGGCTGTGTTGAAAACATTCTGCAGCTAACCTTGTCTTAATTATTGATGGGTTTTCCATTCATTTCTGGGCTATGGTTTGAACTACAAAGTTGTTGGGAATTTTTCAAACAAAATGATCACCAAATTGCAACCCCATTGGTTAAGCGAAATAAAAATGGCAACCAAAACACTACAGCTCGGCCTGCTGAAAAACAGCAAACGCAGAGAGCTAGAGATTGAATTTTTCGGCTTAGTTCCAGTCCGAATTTGATTCTGAGCCCAACATGAAAGTTGTAGAGCATGAAATTTTCGAGCTACTGACCGAATTGGAGCATTTGACTTGCTTCCTGTTGGGAGATATGATTTTTCTTCCGAACTGTGTATGTTGACATGTCATTTCTGCGCAGTAAACTTCAATATATTGTCATGTTCTATCTTGTCATCCATTATGCAAGCTTATGAAATGTGGCTAATACAAGTACCTACTGCAGATGGCAATCACCCGCAGCGGTCATGTCTCTAGTGGCTCCAATGCTAACCAGCAGGGGCCAGAGGGGCAGTAACAGCCGCCACCACCTCCGCCACCGCAGCAACCTCCGACGTGGCAGCAGTTGTATGCCACGCAAACGGAAATCCTACGGAACCTGCAGCATCAACAACAAATGATGCAGCAGCAGATGCTACAGCAGGGAGGTCAACGGGCCCCTCAGCCTCAAGTGGCCAGATACGAGGATTTTCTGGCTACACACCCGCCAATATTCTCACGAGCCGATGAGCCCTTGGAGGCCGATACGTGGATTCGAGCCATCGAGTCCAAGTTCACCATCCTGGCGACGCCTTGCACTTCCAACCGCAAGGTGGTGTTCGCGGCGCAGCAGCTCCGCGGCCTAGCTCTCCTATGGTGGGAGAACTACCTGGCCCTGCAGCAGGAGGGTCATGTGGTTGAATGGGATGAGTTCAAGGCTGCGTTCAAGGCTCATCATATTCCTGCCGGCTTGGTAGAGCGGAAGTTGAACGAATTTCTGGCTCTGACCCAGGGTACCCACACAGTGCTGCAATACGCCCAGGCCTTCAATGGTCTGTGCCCATATGCGGGTCATCACGCCGACTCTGGACGAGAAGAAGTTAGAGAGGTTTCGACGTGGCCTCAATACCAAGTTGAAGGCTCAATTGGCCACCACCCGTGCTGCCACGTATGGCGACCTTTTGAACCTCACCATCGCCCAAGAAGACGCCAACACGGTGCACAAGGCGGAAAAGAAGAGGAAGACTCCCGCTGGACCCTCGAGCGCGCAGCCGCAGAGATTCCGCTTGGTTCCCCCGGCTGCACCGCAAGGACAGTCCAGGGCACCTCTGGGAGGTGGATGGGTTGCTAGGCCGCCACAGCCTAATGTGCCCCGTTTCCCTCCACCGCCGCAGCAGCAACAGGCGCCAAGGCAGAATGCACAACAGCCAGCTCGCCCCGGAGCCGGCTATCAGTGCTTCAAGTGCGGCAGTAACAATCACTTCATCAAGGATTGCCCGCAGAACAAGCAGCAGAACCAGCGCCCGGGAAATCAGCAAAGCAAGGGCAAACAGCAGCAGCGTGTGCAGGTTCGACAAGGACGGCTCAACTACACCACTTTGGCCGACCTACCCGAGGGAGCCCCAGACATGACTGGTACCTTCCCTATCTGCACTCAACCTGCTGTGATATTGTTTGATTCCGGGGCAACACATAGTTTTATAAGCACAAGATTTCATGTGAAATATGGATTAAAATCTTACCATACCAAATCATCATATGTGATATCAACCGCGGGAGGTAAAATTGCATCCAACCAAGTCACCCGAAAAGTTCCAATTAGGCTGGGAAGTAAAACATTTCCTACTGATTTAATTCTGCTTGGTATGGAAGGGATTGACATTGTTTTGGGAGCCAATTGGATGACTCAACATAAAGTTGTGCTAGATGTTGCAGAACGAGTTGTTGAAATAAACTCGCCTACGCATGGCCCTAGTGTGCTATATCTGCCACAACGGACTTGCGTCAATGCGTGTGCTTATACAATGGTAGAAACCCAACTAAAGGACATTCCGGTGGTATGTGAGTATGCCGATGTATTTCCGGATGACTTACCTGGGATGCCGCCGGATAGGGACATTGAATTTGTGATTGAACTTCAACCTGGCACAGCACCTATATCAAAGAGACCCTATAGAATGCCACCCAATGAATTGGCTGAACTGAAAATTCAACTCCAAGAACTGCTAGACAAGGGTTTCATTTGTCCAAGTGTATCACCTTGTGGATGTCCCGCTATCTTTGTGAAGAAGAAGGACCATTCCTTGAGGTTGTGTATTGATTACCGGCCTCTCAATGCGGTAACTATTAAAAACAAGTACCCACTCCCCCGTATTGATGTCCTGTTTGACCAACTAGCTGGCGCCAGAGTGTTCTCCAAGATTGACCTTCGCTCTGGCTATCACCAAATAAAAATCAGGCCTTGTGACATTCCAAAGACTGCCTTTTCTACACGTTATGGACTTTATGAATTCTTGGTTATGTCTTTTGGACTCACCAATGCCCCAGCCTATTTCATGTACCTCATGAATTTGGTTTTCATGTCAGAACTAGACAAGTTTGTGGTGGTTTTCATTGACGACATTCTCATATATTCCAAGAATAAGGAAGAGCATGCCGAGCACCTTCACATTGTTCTTCAAAGATTGAGAGACCACCAGCTCTACGCCAAGTTCTCCAAATGTGAATTCTGGCTAGAGAGCGTGAAATTCCTAGGTCACACGGTTTCCAAGGATGGTATATCCGTGGATCCAACCAAAGTGCAAGAAGTGCTAGATTGGCAACCACCTACCTCTGTCCACGAGATTCGGAGTTTTCTGGTTTAGCCGGTTATTATCGCCGTTTTATTCCGGACTTCTCGCGGATTGCGAAACCCATGGCCGAACTCTTAAAGAAGGGAGTTAGATTTGAGTGGAATGACAAATGTGATGAAGCTTTCCACACTTTGCGAAGACATTTAACTTCAGCCCCAGTTTTAGCTCAACCCGATTACACCAAGCCCTATGACGTCTATTGCGATGCATCAGGCACCGGACTTGGCTGTGTCCTCATGCAAGAGAACCGAGTCATTGCTTATGCTTCTCGAGCACTTAGGCCTCATGAGCAAAACTACCCCACGCATGATCTTGAGTTAGCCGCGGTTATTCATGCTCTCAAGATGTGGAGACACTATCTGATGGGTGTTCCATGCAACATATACACTGACCACAAGAGCCTCAAATATGTCTTCACTCAGGCACATCTGAATATGAGATAGCGAAGATGGTTGGAGTTAGCAAAGGACTATGACCTTAGTGTCCATTATCACCCCGGCAAGGCTAATGTAGTTGCGGATGCACTAAGTCGCAAGGCTCATTGTCATTGTCTTTCCGTGGAGTCCTACGCTGACACCTTGTGTCATGAAATGGCAAAGCTCAACTTAGAGATTGTTCCACACGGGTACTTCAACCATATCTCAGTTGAACGAACCTTGCACGATCAGATTGTTGTAGCCCAATTAAATGACGCGAAGATTAAAATCCTTAAAAGGAAATTGTCAAAGGAGAAGGTGAAAGAAAAGTACAAGTGTTTCCGGTTAGATGAGCAGGGAGTGATGTGGTTTGGACATCGCCTCGTGGTGCCCAAAAACGCGGAACTCCGAAGGAAAATTATGGATGAGGCCCATCTCTCGAAATTTTCTATCCATCCCGGTAGCACCAGAATGTACCAAGATTTGAAACAAAATTTTTGGTGGACTCGGATGAAGCGAGAAATTGCCGCGTATATGTCGGAATGTGAGACATGCCAGCGGGTTAAGGCTAGCCACTTGAAGGTAGCAGGCACGCTTCAACCTCTACCTATTCCCTCATGGAAGTGGGAAGATATAAGCATGGATTTCATTGTTGGACTTCCCAGAACCCCTCAGGGGCATGACTCCATTTGGGTAATTGTGGATCGCCTTACCAAGACCGCACATTTTATTCCGGTCAATACCATTTATGCCGCTAAGAGGTACGCGGAGATTTATTTGGAACAGATCATTTGTCTACATGGGGTACCCAAGACGATAATTTCAGATCGTGGTGCTCAGTTCGTAGCACACTTTTGGGAACAATTGCAACTGTCCCTAGGCACTAAACTGATCCGTAGTTCAGCGTATCACCCTCAAACCGATGGGCAGACGGAAAGGGTAAATCAAATACTTGAGGATATGCTTCGAGCTTGTGTTATCCATTATGGAAAGAATTGGGAGAAGTGTTTATCTCTGGCCGAATTCTCCTATAACAACAGCTACCAAGCGAGTCTTAAAATGGCACCTTTCGAAGCCTTATATGGTAGAAGATGTCGGACCCCGTTGTGTTGGTCCCAGGCAGGCGAGAGGTATACCTATGGCCCTGACCTTGTAAAGGAAGCAGAAGAAAAGGTTAGGATCGTTCGTGAAAATTTGAGAACCGCCCAGTCATGGCAAAAGAGTTACTTTGATCAACGGCGGAAGCCACTTCAGTTTGAAGTTGGTGATCACGTGTATCTCAAGGTCTCCCCGACCAAGGGTGTGCAAAGATTTGGATTAAAAGGAAAACTTGCACCTCGTTACATCGGCCCATATGAAATTACTCAACAATGTAGATCGGTGGCCTATCGAGTGAAGCTTCCCGAGAAGCTCTCAGCCGTACACGATGTATTCCATGTTTCCCAACTCAAGAGGTGTCTTCCTGTTCCGACCGAAGTTGTTGAACAAGAGGAACTCTCGGTTGAACCGGATCTCTCTTATGATGAGCATCCCATTAAAATCCTCGATGAGAAAGAGAGACGGACACGAAGGAAAGGAGTTAAAATGTACAAAATTCAGTGGAGTCATCACTCCGAAGATGAAGCCACGTGGGAAACCGAGGACTATCTTAAGAAGAATTATCCCGACATTCTTTCGTAAGCCAAGGTATTTCTTTCCCCACTTTGTTCCTAAGTTTAGTCGAATCTCGGGACGAGATTCCTTTTAAGGGGGGTAGGCTGTGACATCTTTGATGTAAAAGTACTAAAAGTACTTAAAACAAGTACAAAAGGGAATTATGGGTTGAAACTCAAAAATCCATCAAAAATCCAAATTGAAATTGAAAAACAAGGGTCTTTTGGCACCCAACTGAAATCTCAAAATTTTTGTACTAAACTTGAAAATCTCCAAAAATAAAAGTTGTTTGTCTTCACAAATAAGGCCTAGTCACTTTTTGGAATTTTCTAAAATTTTGCAGTTTGGCCCCTCAAAAACTTGAAATACAGTTCGGGCACCTTTTTGTATTTGGGTTGTTTGAGCTCGAAAAATTTGAAATTTCAGGTTCACCCCAAAAAGAAAGTTGTGTCCCACCCCTCAAACTCCAACTTTTATTTATACACTTTTTCTTGTTCAGTTCAAATTTTTAGAGAAAATTCCAATGTAGCAGTGGAGCTCCCCGGGGCTGCCAGCTCGGCCCTGGCGCGCTCTGCGCCTGGCCGGAGCTCGGCCGCCACGTGGCCGGCGAGCGGCGGAGGCCGCGCCGAGCTGGCCGAGCTGCGGCGTCGGGAGGCCGTTGTCCTCACGCGCTTGTCCGACCCCTCCGCGCCGTCACATCGCCGCTCGTCCGCTCGCATCGCCTCGCGCCGCGGAGCGCCATCATGGCGGTCGGGCGCCGCCGTGGCCGCGCGCTCGCGCGCGCGACGCGCATTGCCTCCCCGCGGAAGATTCCTCTTCGCTCCGCGCCAAGGAGCCCTGTAGAAGATCTCCATTGCTCCACGCGACGATCTTCGACGCCCTATCCCGTGCGAACGCTCTGCCCGAGCTCGCCGAGCCATCAATGGCGACCGCGACGGCCCGTGCACGCGCACACACGCCACCGAGGCCACTCAGTGCTCGCTAGCGCACCCAAACCCTCCACCGAGCACCCTCACTCCTTCCGCTTAGTCCACGCGTAGCCATTCTCACTTCACCGCGTTCGTTCCCATCGTCTTCCACCTCGGGACGCTTTGAGCCGAGCTCGAGCTTCCCCGCCGCAACCTCGAATCGACCGCGAATCCCTCCACCCCTTTCCAATCCCCCGCGCGTGCAGCTCGCTCACTCACCCCGCTAGCTGCTCGAGCAATCCCCAGCTCGAATCGAGCCTCACTCGCCGCGAATCGAAACTTTTCCCCACCGCTCGGCCTTTGACACCGCGAACACCCACCTCCACGTCGAGCCCTATACCCCGGCCATCTCCGCCGCAGACGAACCCCACGACGAGCTCCACCATCGTCCCGTGAAGCTCACGAGCCTTTCCGCGCATCGCCTCGACCACCGCAGACCGCCAGCGACGTCGCCGGAGCAGACCGCGCCGCCGCTCAACGTCGACGAGCCGTGCCGCTTCACCTCCGACCACGAGACCTACCTCAACCGACTCGCGGTGAGCTCCTCTCCATTTCCCCCAACATCCCCCGAGCCAGTTCGCCGTCGTTTCGCCGGCGTAACAACGCCGACGAGCCCAAGGACTTGTTCGCGTTCCCCTTTTAGTTCTAGGGTCCTCTGCGCAAAAGTCAGGGACTTGTTCATAAGGTTTTGAAAGTTCTAGGGTCCCCAGCGTAAAAAGATTCTTAAACCTAGATCTAATTTTTCCCGAATCTTGTGAAATCCGTTAAAAATCGTACAAAAATAAGAAAAATGCACAAAAATACTCCCTGGATTCGTGAGATTGTAAACTCCAATCTGCTTTAAGCATGTATATACTTTTAGTGAACCATTTTTGACTTAAAATTCAAACTGTAAAATTTGAAACTTGTGCACCATTTCAAATCCAAAGCTCCGCTAGGGTTGATCTTTGGACATATTGTTTGCAGTGACTTTGGACAACTTGTGTCCAAAGGGGACCTAAAAATATGGATTGAAGCTTCAGTTATGAATTAAAATGTGTTTCCTGTCTTTTTGTAGTCCAGAAATTATTAAAAATAATCCATGTAGTGAAAAATCACTATTTTTCTCCAGAGGACTGAAAACTTGTTAGCACACCTGTTAAAAATGCAAAACTTAATTTTTGCTCTGTTTAGACTAGCAAATAAATAGTTATGTGTTTTAGGATAGAAATTTATTGAGCACTGTCCAAGGGTTATTTTGAGCCACCACTTGGCCAGAGCCGTCCTTGCACTCATGACTAGCTTTGGTAGGAAAATTTCCTGATTTGGATGTATTTTCAATTTTATATGAATTTATTTCATTTCTGCAGGCAGCAGTTTAAATTGTTTTTAATAAATTATGTGTAGCTCAGATTTAGCTAAATTTTGGAGTGAGCTTAGCTCTTATACTCCAGTAGCTGTCATAAAGTTTATAGATAAAAAGGATGAACAGAAAGTGAGAAACAAAAATGAGAAGGAATCTATGTGGAAATTGATTTATATAAAAGAATAAACCTTTTTGTTACTTAGTTAGAATAAAATAAGGAGAATCTAAAATTCCAGAACAGCACCCTAAATTGCAAATAATAAATAGAAATTCTTTTATATATGTACACAATCACCATCAAAGATGAATAAAAATTTCCCACACCACTACTCTTTTTTGTGAAGGAAATAGTAGTACTTAAGCATGTCTAGGTGAATATGGCCTTCAAGGCCTTAATCTTGGAATCAATAGGCAGCAAATAAGTTATGCATCTCATGTAGAAGGCGCTATTCCGGACGGCACCTACCATCTCATCCCCGCCGACGAGGAAGGAATCCCGGAGGGAGGTGCCGGCGAAGGATCGACCAACCCGGAGGCTAACCCCCAGCTAGAGCAAGAAGGCAAGCCCCGGAGCATGACCTAACTTTTAAAATTATGCATCTATGAATTCCCTATGCTTGTGCATTTACGTTTCAAGGAGTTGATTGAATACCTTAGCTGCACATTTCCTAGTACCTATGACTTGCAACACTAGTATGAAAGGATCGAAAGGGCATTGCTATAGGTCCGTTACAAGTCGAGTGATTTCCTGTCACTCGCGAGACATAGGAGTTGCTTGTCTTTACTTATGTTGGAATCATAAGGATCGACGGGCGGGGTGATAGATGTAGATCTCCCGTCCGTGTATGATAATTGATTTAAGGTCGAAACGTGTGGTTGAGTGTGTCAAGTTTTTGAACGTACCACATGCATGCCGATATATGGGAGTCGGTAAGCCCGGTACCAGATTGAAGCAGCTAGGACCGATAGCCATCTCTCCTTGAAAACTTTGTTTTCCCTTGCCGTACACTTGTGGATATATGCGTGAGACTGTGAGTGAAGCAGTAAACCTTTATCCTAAGGAAGTGGACCCGGTTCCGAATTGTGGATTGATGGGAAAGGTTGGGAAGTGCTTGTACCTTTTATAGCAAGCATTATCCGTGTGTGTTGGGTTTCCCCTGGCCAGGTAGCAAAATTCGGTTCGAACTGTCCGCTTCTCGCGGTTAATGAGACTGCTTGACCGCCTTGCTGCATTGAGTAACAAGTGAAACTATGAGATTGATGAACTTGTTCTATGGAATAAATTGTATTGCACCACTTGTATGCTTAGAGAGGATGCTAATCTAGAATGGTTAAATCTACTAGAATATGATGCTAAAACATGAAAACAAGGACCTACTCTTAGTTGCTTTTTGGCAAACAAACCCACCAGCCAAAAGCCTCTCATGTCTAGATGTCGGTGATGTAGTTTTCACCCGACGGGTAAGCCTTGCTGAGTATTAGTATACTCAGCCTTGCTTGTGGCATTGATTTACAGGTACAATGTTGGATGTGGCAGTCGATGCTTTGACTTGGCCTTCCCAGGTTCCCCCTGGATGGCACATCGAGTGGGTTCCGTCCTCTGCCGAGGATCGGGAGGAGTAGCACCGTGGCAGGTTTCAGCATGGTGTTACTTGTATCGTCGTTAGCTTTTATTTCCGCTGCTATGAACCTTTATTTTCGCTGCAATGAACTACTTTTATTCCGCTGCAAGACTTTGATACTCTGATTTAAATTTCGAACTTGGTTTGTAATAACTTTGAGATTCTATTTGTGTATGTTAAATTTGTGGAATGTTGTAATCTCTGGAACTCACCTTCGTGTGGGCGTGCTGTTGTTTCGATCGAGAAAAGTACGTGGTTAAATCGGGTTTAATCCGACGGCGCTCCAGCTTATTCCGGATTAAGTGCCTGACTACTCGATTAGTGGTCCTGAGGTACTTAACTTGGAATAATTTCGGAGTGGTCCGCCACATTCAACTAGTATAAAAAATGCACTATTAGTTGCATAACCGGTACGAAATGAGATCTCCAGACCAATAATCAAGTAGCTAGTGTTATCATTTTGAATTATCGGTCAAATACGAAGAAGCACGTCGTGTTACTATACTAGTACGTGCAGCATGTGTGCCATGGATTGGACGCCAAAGTTGACGCGAAGTAATGGACGGCACGGCATAATCACGCGTGTAAATGGACCCGACCGCGCGCGCAACGGTTGCACGGCAACGAAACCGCAAGCGTGCAAGCAAACGAGTCCTGCACATCACGTCTTCCGCGGCGCGAAGAGGTAAAGCACCTGAGCCGGCCATGGTGGCAGCGCGCCAGCCAGCAGCAAGTGGTTGGCAAGAGCTGCCACTCTGCCAGTGCCAGGCGCCGGCCGACGTATTAAATCCACGGAGACGGAGACGAGCGGCCACGCGACCGCGACTTGTGCTGCGCCGCCGTCGGAGATAGCGAGCATGTTTCGCAAAAAAAAAAAAAAAAAGCAACGTCACAACCGTAGCTCGTCTTATTCTTTTTTTTTTTCGGGTCGTAGCTCGTCTTATTCCCCCGTGAGCTCTGGGGAAAACGACGATGCAATCTCTACCGTTGCTTGAGAAATCAAATGGATTGTCTGCTGTTTATTTTATAACAATAATACGCGGCCTTTGACCTCAAATAATAATACCATGGACGTAGAATCATGCAGGAATAGTTCTTGAAAGTAGCTGTAGGAATTCCTACATTGAATATCTTATGTTTTTTCAGCCAATATTGGCCGGGCGTATTTGAGTACGAGCCTGGCCCCTCGTTTCTTGGATGCGCCCGTGGCTCAACATACACTAGATGGACCTAGACATGATGCTTTGTCTTTTCTACAAACCAGAAGAGTAAGGGGTGGAATACACGTGTTTTAAAAAGTAATAGTAAATAATATTTTTATATTTAGAAAAACTCAAGTAAACAGCAATATTTCTCGTTTTCTAATATAAAAGTATCTCCAAGAGAATCACTATATTTAACTCTTCATTTGGCTCTCTATTTGCCTCTCCATAAAGATTGTACTCTATACCAAGCATCATACTCCAACAGACTCTCCACTTCCTACTCCATCTATTTCAAATTATAATTTTTTTGACTTTTTTTACCTCAAGTTTGACCGCTCGTCTTATTCAAAACATTTGTACAAACATAATTAAATGTAATTTATTTTCAAATTTATTTAATAAAGCAAGCCATCATAAAAAATATGATATTTTGCAAAGACAAATGTTGAATAAGACGAGTGGTCAAACTTATGGGGAAAAGTTAAAAAAATTGTAATATGAAACGAAGGGAGTATATTCTAATTTGGCTTGTTAGATTGGCTAGCGAGGTAGGCAATTTGGAGAACCGGATGGCTTGGCGAGTTTGCTAGCTGGTCTGGTGCAGAGCTGTTTTGGTGTGGACTAGCTAAAATTTGGCTTGACGAACCATTGGGCTAGTCACTTGAAGATGCTAGATACATAGTTAGTTTAATCAAATAAACAAAATCTATGCATCTAACTCAGTCCGCGCCCTAGGATTTTGAGGACCCTCTCTGTGACCCACGCGGCCACGCCCGAGCACGCTCCTCTCATCCAGTGTTTTCTCCTCCCTGGTTTTCATCCTGAGTACCCCCCTTTTTTTCATGCACACAAGCACTACTAGAGAAGCCCACATTCATCCACGCGCACATAGTACTGGTTGTTATTTAACCGGTACTAAGGGTTCCATTTAGTACTGATTAAACAAAGTACTATCCGAGGAGCACAATTTAGTACCGATACTAAATGATGCCACTAAGGGCCAAGGCCAACCGACAGATTCCCTCTGGCCTATTTAGTATCGGCTAGAGCGAGCCATCAACCGGTACTAATTGAGCGCTATCAGTACCGACTGGAGCCACTAGCTGGTACGAGACATTTAGTACCGGCTGGTGGCTCCAACGGATACTAATGTACATCCTACAAAATGGCCTCCTTCCTCTACAAGTCGTACACCCCAATTTTCCTCCTGAGAACTCCCATGGCGCCCTAGGGGAGGTGCTGCCCCTTTTTCTACAAATTGTGAGGATTTTAGCCTATATAATTGTTCTAAAGTTTAGTAGCTTTACTCTCCCTTCTCTAATGGTTAGTATACTATGTTTCATGCTTTGTAGGATAAGAAATTTGTTATCTTCTTACATGAAAAAGAATAATAGATTAGGAACTTCCTCCTCCATTATTGTGTTGCATACATTTTCTAATCCTAGCTAGTGTGTTTAATAGTTTAGAAAGCTGGGCTTCCATACACTTCAGAGAAAGTAATATACAAAGTAAATAGGTGATGCTTTCTTTTTTGTTAATTATAGTAGGAAACAATATATACAATCAGCCATTCAAATGTTAATTTGAGTAGGAAATATAGGAAGCAATAATTTAGCTAGAATTTGAGAGGGGGATAATAATTAGAGAGAGGAGAAATAACTATAGGAATGGCTAGAAATATAAGGTAATACTAATATAGGAAACAATTGCTATAAATAATACATGCTTTTGTTTTTTATTTTAAAATATTTTGTATTATGGAAAGTAAACAGATAATTAATCATAGTAATGAGTATTTTGTAATACTGTTTTGTTGTATTTTATTAATCTACATTTCTTTACAAAGATAATGGTTTTGTATCAGAACTTAGATGTTTCTAAAAGGAACAATCTACATTTCTTTATGTGAGTGTAAGAACAAGAAGAAGGAAGAAAAGGAGAAGAAAAGGACAGTAACTCCCAACACCAAGCCCTATTTGAAGGTCGACAAGGTGAAGAGCACATCCTACTTACTCAAGACGAAAGATAACAAGGTGGTGGCTCACTTGATCAACAAGCAAAGAAAGGAGTTTAACCAACCTATTTGGGTGCCCAAGGAAATCATCACTACCATGAAGGGCTCCAAGAAGATTCGGGTTCCACAGGCGACTTAGAATCCATGGGACTCGAGAGGATTTGGAGGCTTGGCCACAATAGAAGAGCATTTCAAGTAAAGATCTAAGATTATCGAGATTTGCAGTATGTTGGAAATCATGATCAATCCAATACCCAAATCATCTAAAGGTAAAGCTAACTAGATTTAATTTCATGCAATTTCAATAAGCATCTAGTTCCTTCACATGTCTAGGATTGCATGATCATATTTCAATTCATTTGCAATGCCTAGAATAGTCTTTACATATGGTAAGTTGTTTGTGTTTCTATCTAACGAATGAGCAACTTGCATGGTTTCTTAGTTGTAGGAAATGGCACTATAGCTTATTTCATATCTTATATGTGCCAAACTCCAAGTCATAGGATAACTTTCCAATGTTGTTACTGACAAGTGCATGTCTCTCACAAGTAATTCCATTGCTTGTATGCACATAATTATGATTTTGGGACTAACCTAGTTTGCACGTCTATCAAGTGTGTGGTCTCACATTGGAACAATCCCCGTAGATATGTGTTGCTTTATATTTCAAGTGATATAACCTTCATTTGGTATCTTCGTTTTCATTGATATCATGCATTTATATTCATATATGCTATCTCCATACATAATATAGATTAAACTCCACATCTTGTCTGCTTTGACTAGTTGTGTGTAACACCCAGATTTCTAAGAAATCCGAATGCTTCCATATGTGTGTCCAGGATGTCCACAGAATACATATAGATTACAAATATTGAATCACAGAGAACACAATGCTCGAATAAAATAGTTTACATCAGAGTTTAACACAAGACATAGTCTTACACAAATAACACAGCGAAAGTCTTAATATCATTAAACGTTTCTCAACTAGTAGGGCCTCAAGTCAACAGGGACACCGACTGGTTGAACACAGCTAGAAGTACGGTAGATCCTCCGGAAACTCAGCAAGCGACTGATCATTCAATGCTTCATCTGTTACCCATCCGGGATTTTATTGAATAGTTGCAAGTGTAAGTAAAACATCTTACTTAACAAGTATAACACGGGTTATGCAAGAACAAAAGGCTTGACACGGTTAAACTGCATTAGCACTTTTAGTAGTTTCATTGTGTTATCATCCAAATTACTACAAGTGAGTAGAAACCCAAGTATAAACCCATTAATAATAACGTATAAATAATTATAGAATATTCCAACATCAACCTCAAACATATTCTTCTAATCAAAAAGGATCCAGGCCGCTCGTAACCGTGAGCATGGCTATCATGATAGATCAACACTCTGCAGAGGTTTCACCCTTTACCCGTTGGTCACATAAGTCCAAAAGAACTTATGCTACGAGGACTTTTACAAAACACCCTAACAAGCACAGTAGCCGTTTTGGTTCAACATAGGCAGCATAACCCAAGGCATCGAGATTGACGTACGCTCAGGGCGCAACGTGAGGGGGTAATGGTATCCAGAGCGAGAGCGCAATCATCGCAACGTGTGAAGCTGCCGTACATCGGGCGCTTACATCACGGGACTTTGCCTAACGAGACATAGCCAATCCGTCCTCGATGGATCAAACTATACTCTCACCCATGCTCCCCACATATGCCTTTCGGTAACCACTGGCGAGCTAGAGACGTACAAGTTAACTATCCAAGACCAGAGCCATTATAGTTCCAACGGCGGCGAACAAGTTCCTGGGTTGCTGCTTTAAGAACCGGACCTTACGGAGAGACATTAGAATAAAGCACGAAGCACATGCTCTAATTCCCTATATCAAACCTTATAGAAACACTAGAACAAAGCACAAAGCACATGCTCTAGTTCTCCAAACCATGTTGCTAAAAAGCAGCTTTTAACCATCATTGAAGTGAACCATTAATTCAATATTGGCATAAAATAAATATTGGTTGCAGCGCGTAGTAGAAACTAACCATAATGCATTAAACCTGGATAAACAAGGAATAAGGTAAAGACTAGGTACACCCTTAGTGTATAACAATATTAGACACATGCACATGAGTTGTATGATTAAATGGTGTATAGGTAACAAGGATTGTCCGTGTTATACTTGCCTGTTGCACCTGCTCCTCAGGAATGGGATCGTCGACGAACTCGAATGGCTCGTCCACTACTTACATCGATCATCACACAAGCATCCATACATACATGCAAACATGATATTTAATTAGAACAGTAAACCAAACATAAACAAAAGATGAAAAGAAGGCTTTAGAGTTACTGTACGCTTCACTATGAACACGTGAGCATGAAAATCACTCAAATCGGAGTTAAAACGGAGAAACTACGCTTAAAACGGGCTCTAAGGGCTTGCTGGTGAGAGTTTTAGGCTTCCAGGGGTGCTTTTGAAAGAAACCAGTGACATAAAACATAATTTTGTATAAAAACCCGAGGGCCTACGGATAAAACTACCACTCAGGATGGTGAGAACTATTTTTCAAAAGCGCAGGGGCTAAACCGAAAGAAAAAGGACTAAACTATAATTATTTTTGAACTGGCCTCGACTGCGGGTTGATTTTCAAAAAATAGAGGGGCTATTTTGAAAAACACCACGGCTGACCGGTGCGCGGTGGTTTGACCTAGATGGGATCTAATCTCAGCCGTCGAATTTGGATCTTGTGGCTCCCAGCGATCTGGGCTTTGAGCTGCCGGAGTCGGCAGCGGCGCCGCCCACGGCCGCGGCGAGGCTCGCCGGAGTTGGCTCAATTCGAGGCTAGGAAGCTCCTTTTCAAGTGATTTAAAGCTCGGGAGATAGAGGAGAGGACGGGGGTTTCGTTTTGGGGGTCGTGGTCGAGGATTGAGCGATGTCGGCGGCTGGCGACGAGCAAAGGCGGCTCGGCCACTCCGGCGACCTCGCGCAGGCGTAGTAGAGCGAAGGAGAGAGGGAAAGCGAGCTCGAGGGATCCCTCACCATACCACGGAGCTTCTGGACCCGAGCTTGGTGATGCAGAGATGGCGAGGCGGCGGATTGACGCGAGCAGGCGGTGAGGCTAGGGTTTTGGATGGCGGCGACGGCGGCGCGAGCTCGAGTTGTGGCTAGGGTTTGGGCGAAGGGGGTCAGGGGCTGTGGCGGCACTTTAAATAGGCCAGACGAGGTGGGCCTCGGCGTGCAGAGCAAGCCATGGAGGGCGGCGCGGTTGGCAAGCTCGGGCTCGGCTCGATCGCGTCTGGTTCGGGCGTTGGCTGGAGGAGGAAGACGCCGCTGATCGGTGCGGCCCGGCTGTCAGCTGCTGAGGGAGTGAGGGCGCGACTGGGCTGGCGGCTGTGGGCTGAGCTGGGTCGCGCGAGGAATAGAAGGAAAGAGGGAGAGAGAAAAGAGTTGGGCTGCGCAAGGGGAGTTGGGCTGCCGCGGTAGAGGGAAAGAGAGAGAGAGAGAAGGAAACTGGGTCGGGCTGGAAAAGAGAGAGGGAGAGAGGAAAAGGTTTTTCTTTTATTTAACACTCATTTGAATTCAAATTCAAATTCAAATTTGAATTAAATAATCAAAAAGAAATGTTGCAGCATGAATGCAACAATAATGTTTCTATTCCTTATATTTTCTTTTATTTTCCTCAAAATTTTATTTTCCCTATATTAGTTATGAGCACATTAATATAAAAAGCCATTTATTTACTAAATTTTAAATAGGGCATTTTTAGGGTGTTACATTGTGTATATGCTTTGTGTTGACGGTCCTTAACTACCATATTTAACCATGAACAATAACCGGAAACAACCACCAAACTTAGTGAAATGAGATTATGACTAATAATTTCCACAAGTTTGGTAAATTGTTGATTTTAGGAGACTACACCTGCATATGGAGGGAAGACATACTCAGGGCTTCAAGAACATTCATGATATAGGAAAACTTGATGATGGCTTAAGACCCAAGATGGATCAAAATGTCAATGGCTAGCACCAAAACCGAAAGAAGCGTCTCGTTGTCTATTTTATAGTGCATCAAAGAACAACTCAATCAGATGCGTGATGATGTAGATACTGCCATTATGGTGTCAGACTAACGACTATATCCAAACCTGGCCAATTATCCAAGTCAGCGATGATTGGTAGCTCAAAAATGAAGCCAACCACATGGATCTAGCAAAAAGATGTCCTCATCACTTTCGGCAACTCTTGAATGATGGAAGCTAGGGTTCCATATCTTCCAAAAGGTTCAGATAAACAACAATTTAGAGGAGTCGCGACACAAATCGATCCAGCTTCTGAATAACACGTTCTGAGCCCCGCAATACAGCACCACGTCTCCTCAGGTTATCGACCGACGGATGCACAATCGACCTTGCTAAGAAGTCTAATCCTCGCCTACGAATCGAAGAACACAAGCAAGAACAAGGAAGAATGCAATCCAAATTGCATATGTATGATTAAGTTCACAAGGTGGGGTCTCACAAACCAATGAACGGCAAAACTGTTCTTGACAGATTAATCTAAGCAAAACCCAAACCCTAACGAAGGCGACGGCTACTGAATTATAGAGCTCAGGGTCATGGGTGACCCCCTTCTCACGCCCCCTAATGGGCTTGATCACGATACACGGCCCAAAGGCCAAAAGACGGTGACGTAGCACTGGGACAGATTCTGGACGCCACCTTGTTCGGACGATTCCCAACAACTCAGGATGAATTTGGGCCTCAAACCTACGCCATTGGAATCTATGAAATATTCTTTCCAACCACATGTGGATCGTCGAAATCGGACTCCGTATGTGGCCTGGGCGTCCGTTTTACCAAAGGCAGCTCCTGGACTCTGAGGTGGACTCGAACTCAAGTTGTATTGGGCCTCCACGTAGCTTGGCCGACCCTTGCTGGTCTCCTAATGTGGTGTCCAAGGGGAAGGATGTCCTTGGACATCTTTGAAGTCCTTTCCACATGTTTGGGGCCTGCTCCAACTGGGGCCTGAATCCAATGTGTGAATAACAAGCCCGCGGCGACATTGTAATGATGCATTTGTACCTTCAGTCAAATAGTGACATGGACATGTGGAACCAAGTGAATCGTATAGCAAATATTGATGCAAACTGGGAAACAAATTCACCTTATGGCTAATGTTCGGATCCGATGGTGTCATGTCCTCATCATTGATGGTAGCAATGGGCCTACAACTCAGAAGAAAACCAATGCAACTTCGCCCACCATAGGCAGATCTAACAAAAGAAGCCCACAAGTGATCTACCGGCCAAAGTTGGGCCTGAACGGTCCCAATAAGGCCCCGGTCGATCCAGAGGCCCGACCGACCCCGTGGAGAAGCCTGAGAGGCCCATCTATGGTGAGGCGGTTGTATGGCGGTTCCTAAGGTAGGTTATGTGCGCATTCCATACTAAAGACCCGCGGAACCGACCTAACCCCCAATATAAGCAGAGCCCGACCCCCTAATTCATTCATTCGGCTTTGGATCAAGACAGAGACACCTAGGGTAGAAGGGCCACCAAAATATCATTAGGGGTAGGGATTGTGATTAGAAGAGGATTAGATGATGATTAGAGAGAGATTAGAAGAGAGATTCAATGGATTCTTTCTTGAAACCTATGATCCTTCTTCAATCTTGTAAGTACTTCATATTCAGTTCATGGTTGAATTATTCATCATTTATTAATTGTTTGTGGGATCATCGTATTGTTACTCTAGTTAAGAGCTCATATATGGGTAACCGTTGGTCCCTGCTAGAGTAAGGAGCCGGTCTCTTAGGCGTGGTGCCTACGCCCTAGATTTCCTTTGATTGCCTTGTGTTCCAAAGAGTAGAGGGGTAGGAAGGTAGGAGGTGACAGCCCTATTCATCTAGCACATCTTTTAGATGTAGTTTTGCATACTCCCCCCTTGTCCGAACATAGCGTAGTGCTATAGCTGGAGGGTCTTTGGATTAAGATCAAACCAGTGCTGCCCATAAACAATACCAAAACTAACTCCATCTTAGCCATGACATTCCTTAGAACCACACTCCATAGACAAATCTCCTTCCTCTATCCTTTAGGGTATTCTAGATAGATGACATTATACTTTGTTCCCCGTGGATATGATACCCTTGAATACTCACCGGTGAAGTGCTACAATGGTATTTCCGTGCACTTGTGGATTATTCTATAAGAGTTAAGAAACACCAAGTGCTTCTCACATTGCTACTTAGTAGTGACTTAAGAAACGTCAACACTTTGCCATACACTATATGTATGCACACACATAAGTACTAAACTCGATAGTGCCTTAGTATCGATTAATTCGGTGCCCTTCTTCTTGACCCCACCGAATCAATCAATGCCCTCCAAATTTATATAGTACTAAACTAGTATTTCTGGGCATATTAACCGATTGATTCGATCCCCGCTTGATGACACTACCAAATGAATCAGTGGTCCTTTCCACAGGGGTCTTCTTCCTACCTTCTTGAACACCACCGACTGATTCGGTAGGTATTTGCATAGAGCACTGAATTAGTTAGTGCCTCTGCGATCTTTGCAATCTTCTTCTTATCTCTTTGTGGGCCTTTTATCCATCTTCTTTTCCATCACTTTTCCACGTGATTTGGATGGCTTCAATTTGGACAACCATCATTTGGATGTTAATCATTTGGATATTGTTAAGCATTTGGATCCTTTCCAAAGTATCCTTGAAACCCAGAAATATAAATAAATATTCATATAGACAACTTGTTAGTCCCAATGATTATATTGACAATCAATCGCCAAAATCACAAACAATGGCCTATGGCCATTTTCCATACAATGCCACTGCCATACGATTCAGCGGAAGCCTCCGCAAAGCTTTGAAATTTCTTCTTCTTCATTTCTAGAGCACGTAGCTTGATATCATATAGCAGCTTCAAATTGTCATTGGGAATGACACGTTTCTCACATTCCAATTCCACATGTCCCAAAATACCACATGCCATACAATACTGAATGTCAAACCATTCAGGATTCACATCATTCTTTATTTTCATAAGTACATCCTCTGCGCAATGGTTTCACCACATCGATAGCAACCCAAGAACGGAGATAAGAGCCACTAGCTTTCCCATCCTTGTCTACATCCAATTTCTTGACCCGGCTGATAAGGTTCATGGCTCTTTCACTGTGGTGTGGATTAATCCATCCCAGCGGTAGGTTCAAGATTCTGACCGATGTTCATGCTATCGAAGTTGACCTCCAACGGCACAAGACACTCATCATAATGTTGCAGAATTAGTGCATGCTTACCAACCATCCACGGTGAACCACCAAGTGCCCACTCCAAGTGGCTACGAAACACTACGACAAATAGGTTCTCTTCCTTTTTTTTCCAAGTGTTTTGTCCTACAAGCCATGTGGGTTGCCCCACGCTAGAGTCATTGCATGATATCATGGTGGCTGTCGGCACTTCTTAGCCTATACGAATTACTCTACAAGCACACAGAGACCGATGTAGATTTTCACCAAGGGAGTGAAACCTGGGATATCGAATACACAGAACGATAGACGTGACCAACCTAGAACTACTTGATTGGACTCCACTAGGGAAATGGACTACGGGTAAGATCGTAACTTCAATAGAACCTACTCACTACTCTAGCAACTAGTTATTCACTACACTGATCTGCTTCGGCGGTTGAATAAGAAGGGTCTTGGAAAGGGATGAGAGGGGGACCCAACGTCGACTACTCCACTACTATGAAAACACCCAAACATGGTGGACTACAAAGGACAGACATGGTTGTCACCACCTGCAACCTACCACAATGGTATTGTAGGACGGAACACAACCCAATACGACTATCTAGCTTAGCCACCATGCCAACGCTATCAAGACACTAACTCCCGCCTCCTAGCAAGGATAGGAGAAACCCCAAACAAGCAGGTTTGCTAACTTGTGCAGATAAGGGATCCTGCAGACCAACTATGGTAAATAAACTAAATACTTAAAGTAAAGAGTAAAGCTAGCAAGACGCTAAAGAGAGACGAGAAACTTACTTACTCAAAAGCTTGTTTCCCTGGGGGTGGATACAAAAGAAGGAGTTGTTGACGCAAAAATCAGGAAGTGACCTTCACATATGAGTACGTGAAATTGGTTATGACCACGGATGTAGGGCATGCCTGTCGAACTGTTGATTGACAAGGAGATCGAGGGTTAGATAACAAGGCAAAATCGTTTGGGATTCCGATTAGCGACGTGCATACAAATCGATAGTGAATTTTGATCTATAATAATGAACCGGCTAGATCAACCGATCCGACGCGAAGCAGGGTAAGATTACTACAACATAACTTGACGAGCTAAGCACGGCAACACCTAGAACAGATCTAAAAGGCTATAACAGATCCAACGATAAAGAATAGGTAAAAGCCGAATAAAACTGGCTTTAAGCTTGATAAAGGTTGAATAAATTGTAAACAAAGTAACAGCAACACATCGGTTAGTAAAGCCTAGATATTTATTCGATAACTGTCTAATAACTCCAAATGAAGCAACAGTGATGCGCCAGTTGCTAAAGCTTAGATCTTACTCAGTAATACGGGACTTACAGGCAAGCCTTGAGATCAAGATCACCCTAGACGTGCCCAGAAGATCCCATGAAAAGGAAAAGATGAAGTCGTCAACAATGTATGAAATTGAACGAAAATAGATGCAAAAAATTGTAAAGGTTTTGTTGTTGTTGGTGTGTACAAACTTTTCTGACCACACAGGGCTGCTATTTAAATCCTAAAAACTACGACTCCTAGCTGATTACCGCAAACATAACTTGACGTGAAAGAAAAGACTCTTTACAACCTTTTATGATCCGGACTGTAATACTATCTATAACAACCGACTCCTTATCTCGGCCCATCTCTAGCTTGACCGCTGATCATCTCTGCCATGGTTTATCCACGTCATCAACCCTCTTAGGCCATTTTCTGATTTCACATCGTATTCCGATTTACTCACGTCACGTTGTATCTGATTCCCATTCAGGCTCCAATTCTGACCCATGCTAGCTTTCTCTTTATCTTGACACCAAGGAAAACCTATGTTAGAAACCAGTGTCAACACATGTCCCCCTAATTTTGGGACATAATCCCGATTTTGTTACGAAACTACCGATTCCGATTCTTTCGAAGTTTTTAGGTCAAAGCAGTATTCTCCTTTTCACCCCTGGCGAAACCTATATAGGGTCAAACCTTCTTCTCCCCATCGTCTTCTTGGTACCAGAGGGTAGCCAAAGCTAAGAGAGACGAGTGGGAATCGTATGATATCCGGCGGTATATAGCTCTTTCTCTCGCTAAAATAGATCTGAATGAACCCTTGTTGGCCGCCGCTTCATACATTTGGTCAAATGCTCTGAATGCTTTCCTGTTAGGCCATGGCCCCATGACACCTACTCTAGCCGATGTCTTGATGCTTACTAGCCTCAATATATTGGAATTCTACATGCCTAGAGCCAATCTTTATCTCCCAAGGAAGTACAACTTCTTGTCCACAAACCAATTGATAGGGTGAGATCTTCACTACAGCATGGCAAGCCATCCGATACGACCACAATGCTTTACGTAACACGGTATGCCATCTCCTCAAATTTTCATCAATCTTCCTCTTTATTAATTTAATCACATTTTTGTTAGACACTTCTGCTTGGCCATTAGCTTGGGAATAGTAAGGAGATGAATTTAATAGCTTAATCCCCATGCTCTCAGCAAATTTTTCTCTCCGGAAGTGAACATAGTACCTTGATCGGTAGTAATCGTCTAGGAATACCGAACTAATAGACTATGTGCTCTTTGACAAAATCAATTATATTTGATGACATCACAATCTTCAAAGGAACTGCATCAACCCATTTAGTGAAGTAATCGGTCGCTACTAATACGAATTTATGATCCTTGCTAGAAGCAGGATGTACTTGGCCGATTAAATCAATTCCCCAACCTCTGAAAGGCCAAGGCTTCAAAATCGGATTCATAGCTGATGCTGGAGCCCTCTGGACATTACCAAATTGTTGACAATCTTTACATCCTTTATAATATTTAGAACAATCTTCAAGAATAGTAGGCCAAAATAACTATTTCTTCTAATCATCCACTTCATCTTAAATGCCGACTGATGCGCTCCATAAACACCTTCATGAATCTCACCCATTAGCACTTCAGATTCTTCCGATCCAATGCATTTAAGCATAACACCATAGATCATCCGATCATAAAGATCATCTTCTAGTAGGACATATTTGTCTGCCAGAATTCTGTCATGTCTTTCAACTTTCTTGCATGGATCTTTCAAATAATTATAAATTTCTTTTCTCCAATCATCAGACACCATCTCTAAACTTGAAATATCTCGAATCGGACGATAACCAGATGCTCCTTGAGCCAATCGGTTAGCTTCCTCATTGTGCTGATTAGGAATATGCTCAGTCTTAACAATCTTGAACTCTTTCAAAAAACTAGAGACATTCATCATTATATCTCCTTAAAATATCATCATTGATCTCACATTCGCCTATCAATTCCTTCACCACGAGCATAGAATCACCAAAGATTTCAATAGCATCCGCTTTAATCTCTCTTAATAATTTGATCCCTTTGAGAATTGCTCGATACTCCGCTTGATATTCGTGGCTTTCTTTTCAATTGGAAATGAGAACTCAAAGCTTGCCCCCCTGTTGGCACTCCTTAGCCTAATGAATTACTCCGCAAGCGCACAGAGACCGATGTAGCCTTTCACCAGGGGAGTAATAACCTAGATGTCAAATCCACGGAATGGTAGACGCAACTAACCTAAAATCTCTAACCAGACCCACCAGGGAGCTACAGGTAAACAAGAAAGAGGTCTAACCTTAGATAGCTTCCTCGATACTCAGACAATCTATGACTATCTAATCTGATCTGCTTCGACAGCTAGAGCAGGAGGAACTCAGAGTGGGGTGAGAAGGGGTTCCTCCAGGCTCAGAAACTACTGTTACGAAAACACCTGAACGTGGTGGACTACAAAGGACAGACAAGGCTGTCACCACTTGCCGTCTACCACTGCGGTTCCGTGGGGTGGAACACAACCCAAGGTAACTATCAAGCACAGGCACCACATCTAAGCTATCAGCTACTGACCTCCACCTAACGCGAAAGGCTTATGAGGAACCCCAAATGAGTGTGTGTCACTCACGCAGACAAGGGATCCCGCAGATCACTACTAGATAAAAGTAAAGTGCAGAAGTTAAAGAGAAATACTAGTGAGATACTAAGGAATTACAGGAAACTTACTTAGATAACTCTTGAAGCTTTATTTCCCAGAGTGGCTACAAAGGCGAAAGGGGCTCGACACAGGCCCCGAACTCTCCCTCTTAGGCTTGGCTGTCACCCAAGACCTCACTCCACTCTCTCTTCCTCTCTACTCCAAGAATGGAACAATTTGGCACTAGTGGCTCTTCTCTCCAAAATGGTGTGTCTTGAATGGAGTGTAGGGGGTCCCTTTTATAGCTTGCATGGTTGTTTCAAGGTGAGAAACCAACTTAACCAGGCTTGGAATCCAAGGAGCTGCATGTACGAGAAAGCAGGGCGTCAGACATGCAGGTGGGAGGACGATCGGCCACCCCTAGGCCGATCGGCCTGGGGTTGGTGCCATCTAGCACCGCCTTCCTCGTGTGCGGTCTTGATCACCTCTGGACATTGGTTGTGTAGGATTTCTGGTGAAATTAGCTTTGTGGTACATGCCAGTGGTCCCTTCAATCCAAGTGAAGGCTTTCGGGGTCCTTGGATCAAACCGACTTGGAACTCACGGTTAGGATTTATGGAGGGTGTGTTTCTTGTCTCCTAGATAAGTGACGTGGCAATTGGGCCTAGTAGGAGGCTGATCGGCCATCATTGGGCCGAACGGCCTAGCCTTGTGGCCTTTTGCCTTCTATTTTCTCCTGTATGCTCCTTCTCTCACAAATTCATCAAAACTTGTGGAACTCATTAGTAATAAACATTTTAGCATTGAAAGGCATAAATGAGATATGAAATGCATGAAATGTTGGTGCTAAACATGTGAAATATCAATCACCAACACGCCCCCGCACCTAAGCTTTGCTAGTCCCGAGCAAAGTGTTAAGATAGATCATGAGGATCTTAGTAAAACTTAGGGTCATGAAGTTATAAAATGCATAAGAGATATTAGTCAGCTTTTTCTCATAACTTGGATTCCAGGTGTCTAATACTTTCTCTTATCACCCATTGATCCTTGGAACAATTTCATGATCCACGTAAGATCTCTCGACGTCTTGGCAATTTGGAGTTTTTTTTTATATTTTTAAGAAAGGAAGGCGTACTCATATCTTACTCAACACTCTTACTCTCTCAATGTGTATGAACCTCTCTTAGGCCAAGGAGTAGCCTCTCATATTCTATAAACTTATGTGGAGCTGTAGGTAGAGGTAAAGCGTTGCTTGTCTTTTTCCACTTATTTTGCTAGATCAAACAACATGTCTCAAACACTCAAGTTCTTTCATATTCTTAGGTCAAGTCCATGTGTAAACTGAGTGACATTTATCCTTGCATATAGATTGTCAAGCTCTTTCATGTTCCCCTTTTTCTTTTTCTTTTTTTTAGCTAGAGATAGGAGTGTGATTCACTCTTCTTCTCTTCTTTTGTTTCAGGGGGATGAAGAACCATATGATGCAATTATGGACTTATTTGATGACGTGTACGTGAATGACCCAAGAATACCACGAACAAGGTGCAAAAAGGCATAGGAGCTTGATCATGCTCAAAATGTAAATGACAGCTATGTGGCAACTTCAACTTTGTAAAACTTAGATATTTGGCTTTGGAGAGGACAAGACAAAGTTGAGTTCGATTGGAGTAGCCTCATCTAAATTTTTCAAAAGAAACTCTCCAATGCCTTAACTTCACAATCGTTAGCTTTTCATGTCATTATCTCCAAAAGAACAATAAGCAAAAGATCAAGCAATCCTATCAATATAGTTCCACAGGCATTGAGATACTTGCATAAGAAATATCACCTTAGGCACTCTTAACAACTTGTAAGGGATTCATATCTCCTCATGCATATGTGTTCAAATTTTAGTTTTTCTGTCTTTAGGCATGAATTTGAATCATAAACATGGGTAACAGGGTTAGGGAGGTTGCAAATCATCGCATGGAGTTGGGCCATCATTTTTAGCTCAGTTTGCAGGCCGTTCAGCCTAGAAGATGCCTTCTGGCCTGTGTTCAGGCTCGTTTTCATCAATTCAAGTTGCGGTGCGTCTCACACTGAGTACTTGTCACGTCTGCAAAAGATGGGTGCGAGAGGGCCCAATGAGAGGCCGATCGGCCACAATGAGGCCGGCCTGCCCCTGGCCCTTCTGGCCTTCAGTTTTTGGATGGTCATCAGTGTGGTCGAGTATGTCACGTTTCCCTGCAAACTTGTTCAACCATTAGTGCAGAGGTGTGATTGGTACACAAGTGTGCACCAACCACTCATAATCATGGGGAAATTCAACTTTTTATTTTTATTTAATTAAAACTATAGTGTTGTTGAATACAAATGAAAATTTTGAAACTAAAATTGGTAAAAATAAAAATAAAGGCAACACTACACCTAATCTAATCTATCCTACTTATTATCCACCTTGTAGAGATGCACGTTGCCCATTGCCTTGTAAAGACGCTTGATCTTATAGACCAATGCCTTACGCAGGATCTCGATCTTGTCGTCTACCTCCATGCTCTCAATTTGGGTCTCTGCCACGCGCTCATCCATATTATTCAACCTTAACTTGAGTGTGGCGACTTTCTTTCTCAAGGCTTCAACATCATCCTCATCCTCATCCTCATCCTCATCCGACCATTCCATAGAGCCCGGAGACCCTTGCATTGGTGGAGGAGAACGGTGACGCCTCATGTAAGTATGTAACACCCTAAAATCGCCCTATTTAAAATTTAGTAATTAAATTACTTTTTATATTCGAGTGCTCATCATTAGTATAGCAATAATAAAATTTTTGAAGAATTAAAAGAAAATATAGGGAATAGAAACATTATTGTTGCATTCATGCTGGTGCATTTATTTTTGATTGTTGATTTCAAATTTGAATTTCAATTTGAATTCAAATAAAAGTTTGAATAAAAGGAAAACCTTTCTCTTTCTCTCACTCATTTCAGCCCAGCCAGCCCAGCTCTCTTTCTCCCTTTTCCCTTCGCACAGCCCCGCTAGGCCCAACACACGCCAGCCAGCCCACTCCGCCACCCCCTCACTCCACTGGCCGACAGGTGGGGTCCACTTGTCATTCCCCACCTCCCAGCGCAGCCGAGCACGACACGAGCTCGAAACCGAGCTCGAGTCCGGGTCACGCACGACCCCGCGCCGCCTTTCCCTCTGCTTGGCACGCATGCCAAGGAGCCCATGGCCCCTTTATAAGCGCCGCCACCCCTCGCCTGGCCCCTACCCAAAACCCTAGCCGCCACCGAGCCCAACGCAGCGCCGCCGCCGCCAAACCCTAGCCGTGCCGCCGTGCCGCCAATCGTCGCCTCGCCACCCCCATTGTCGATGAGATCGGGTCTAGGAGCTTCACCAGGTATAGAGGAGCACGCCGAGCCCCTAAATCCCCCTCTCTCTCTGTAGCGCTTGCGCAAGCTCGCCGTCGATCCCCGTCCGCCGCCGCTCGTCGCCAGCCGCCGGCGTCCCTCAATCCTCGAGCACAACCCCCAAAACGGGTTCGCCACCTTCTTCTCTCTCTCCCAGGCCAAACGCGGCGAGGTTTGGTGTGACATCCCTGATGTTTAGAACCTTAAAAATACACTAAAAACAGGGTTTAAGGAAAACATTGGTTGTAGCACACTTAATTTGATCTAAATTTTGAAATTTGAATTTCAATAAGGCCTTTTTGACACCCAACTGAGATCACAAAAATTTATACTAAACTTGAAAATCTCCAAAAATAAAAGTTGTTTGTCATCACAAACAAAGCCTAGTTACTGTTGGAAACTTTTTCAAATTTTGTAGTTAAGCCCCTCAAAAACTCGAAAAACCATGCTGAACACCTTTTCAAAAATGGCTTGTTTGAGCTTGAAAAATTCGAAATTTCAGGTTCACCCCAAAAAGAAAGTTGTGTCCCACATTTCAATCACCAACTTTTGTGTTTGCACTTTTTGAAGTGTAGCTCAAATTCTCAGAGATAAACGCGTTTGAACCAGGGAGCTCCACAGGCGCTCAGACCTCAGCCCGGGCGTGCTCTGCCCGAGGCCGGCAGCGGCCGCCACGTGGCCGGCGAGCGGCGGTGACCCGGTCAGGATGGCCAAAGCCACGACAGTCACGCCTCTCTTCTCCACGAGCATGCCAGAGCCTCCGTTGGGTCACGTCGCGTGCTACAGCGCCCAGGCGAGCCTCGCGACACGGAGCGCCATCATGGCGAGCCGAGCTCCACCATTGGCCACCAGCGCGCACGTCGAGCAGCGCTGCCCCGCGGCCGGATTCCCTCCCGCTACGCGCCAAGCACCTCTGCGGAGGATCTTCACTCACCCACGCCACAATCCCCCTCGCCCAACCGCGGCCAGTGCTCTGTCCGAGCTCGGAGGCCATCAATGGCGCTGCCGTCGCCATCCGTCCTGCGCGTGTTCCCCAGGCCGCCTAGTCAGCTCTAGCTCGCTCCAAACAATCGCCATGTGACCCTCGTTCCTTCCCTCAGCCAGCACCCTGCCATTTTCCTTCTCCTCGCGCTCCCACACCGATTCTTCCACCTCCGGCCGCACTGAACCGAGCCCGAGCTCCTGCCGCCGTGAACCAAATCCCCCACGTTTCCCTCCATGGTTTCCCAATCCCCCGCACCCGAAGCTTCCTCATCCACCTAGCTAGCTTCTCGACCCATTCCCAGCTCGAATCGAGCAGCACTCGACGGGAATCAAAGTTTTCCCCGCCGCTCTGCCATTTTCCCGCCGCGAGCTCCACCTCCATGTCGAGCTCTACCCTCTGGTCATCCCCGTCGCCGCCAAGCACCTCGACGAGCTCCGCCTCGACCCGGTGAAGCTCTCAAGCCAAGCCGCGCGCCGCCTCGACCCCCGCAGCCGGCTACCAATGTTGCCGGAGCAAGCCGCTCCGCCGCTCACCGTCAACGAGCCGCGCCGCTTCACCACCGTCCACGAGACCTACCCCAAACGACTCGCGGTGAGCCCCTCGTCGTTTTCCCCAACTTCCCCCGCACTGGTTCGTCGTCTCCTCGCCGGAGTCCGGTCGCCGGCTAGCCAAGGACCCATAAGTGTTCCCCATTTTAGTTCTAGGGTCCTCTGTGAAAGTTTCAGGGACTTGTTGCAAGGTTTTAAAAGGTCTAAGGTCCCCGGCGTAAAAGAAATTTTTAAACCTAGATCCATTTTTCTAAGATCTTGTAAAATCCACTAAAACTCGTAGAAAAACCAGAAAAATGCACAAAAATACTCCCTGGCCTCGTGAGATTGTAAACTCCAATCTCATGTTGGCATGTATACACTTTTGACGAATGGGTTTTGAACTAAAATTCAAACTCAGTTTTTAGAATTTTGTGCACCATTTCCAATCCTGAACTCTTTTGTAGCTGAAATTTGGAAATGTTGCTTGTGTGGTCTGTGCAAGCTTTGTGTCCAAAGGAGACCTAAAAATATGGCCTGTAACTTCAGTTAGGAATTATTTTGTGATTTCTGATCTAGCTCAGTTCTGCATTTATTAAAAATAATTCATGCAGCCAAAAAATCATCATCTTTCACCAGAGGTCTAGAAAGTTGTTGCCACATGTGGTGAAAATGCTAAATGTAATTTGAGACCCTGTTTAGACTAGCAAATAAATAGATGTTGGTTTTTGGAAAGAAAATTCGTGAGGGTTGTCCAAGTGTTCTTTTTAGCCACCACTTTGTCAGAGCCTTCGTTTTACTCATGTCAAGCTCTGGTAGAGAAATCTTCTGTTTTGGAAGTAGTTTTGATTTTATATGAATTAATCTTGTTTCTTTGAGCATCAACTTGTACTATTTTTAATAAATTTTGTGTAGCTCAGTTTTAGCTAAATTTTAGAGTGAGCCTAACTCTTATACTGCAGTAGCTGTCATAAAGTTTGTGGATAAAAAGATTGAACAGAAACAGAGAAACAAAAATGAGATGGAACTAGAGGGAATTGAGTTTTATAAAAAGAAATAGATCACTTTTGATAATTGAAGTAAATATGATGCATGTGAAGTAGAAATTCCAGAACTAAACACTTGCATAAAAATAACGGTTTGAATTGTTTTATATGTGTACACAATCACCATCATAAAGGCATAAAATTTCCACCACACACCTTCTCTAATTTTGTGAAGAAAGGAATAGCTCAATAGTATGTCTAGGTGAATATGGCCTTCAAGGCCTTGCCTTTATATCACATTAGGCAGCCACATTGAAGTTGTGCATCTCATGTAGAAGGCGCTCTTGATGGCGGCACCTACAACCTCGTCCCCATCAACGAAGAAGAAGTTTCTGAAGGTGGTGCCGACGTCCTCGTGATTGACCCAGAGCCTGACACCGGCGTAGCCCAAGAAGGCAAGCCCCGGAGCATAACCTAGCTTTAACTTCTGCAACTATGAATTATTTATGCTTGTGCATTTACGTTCAAGGAGTTGTTTGAACACCCTAGTTGCATGATTCTAGTGCCTATGTCTTGAAATACTAGTATGATAGGGTCGGTAGAGCAATGCCTTTAGGACCGTTACAAGTCGAGTGATTTCCTGTCACTCGCGAGATATGGGAGTTGCTTGTCTTTACTTATGTTGGAATCATAAGGATGGATGTAACACCCTAAAAATGCCTCTTTTGAAAATAGTAAATAAATTGCTTTTTATATTTAAGTGATCATAAATAATGTAGGAAAAATAATTTTTTTTAAAGAATTAAAAGCAAATATAGGGAATAGAAATATTTATTGTTACATTCATGTTGGTGCATCTCTTTTTGGTTGTTGAATTCAAATTTGAATTTTAATTTGAATTCAAATGAATGTTTAAATAAAAGAAAAAAAAAATTTCCTTTCTCCCTCTCCCTCACCTTCTCAGCCCACCTAGCCCGGCCCACTTCCTCTCCCTTCTCCCATCGCGTAGCCCATACTCCCTTCCACTGCGCGGCCCACCTTGGGCCCAGCAAGCAGCCGGCCCAGCGCAGCCTACAGCCCAGCCATGCTCCCTCCTCTCTCTGCGCTGACACGCGGGGCCCACCCGTCAGCTCCTCCTACCTCCAGCCGTAAGCGAACAGGACTCCGCCCGATCCGCACTAGATCCCAACCGCGCCCGTGCTTCCGGCCCAAGGAAAGGAGTCTCGGCTTGCCCCTATTTAAGCGTCGCCCCTGCCTCTAGCCATGTCCAAGGCAGCAGCGCCGCCGCAAACCCTAGCCCGAGCTCCGAGCGCCGCCGCCGTCAATCCGTCGCCTCGCCGCCTCATTGACGACGAGACGTTGTCCAGGAGCACCGCAAGGTTCAGAGGAGCACGCCGAGCCTCTAAACCCCATCTCTCTCGCTCTCCCGTGTGGCGGACCACTCCGAAATTATTCCAAGTTAAGTACCTCGCCTACCCCCCTTAAAAGGAATCTCGTCCCGAGATTCGGTTAAACTTAGGAATAAAGAGGGGAAAGAATTACCTTGGCTTACAAAAGAATGTCGGGGTAATTCTTCTTAAGATAGTCCTCGGTTTCCCACGTGGCTTCATCTTCGGAGTGATGACTCCACTGAATTTTGTACATTTTAACTCCCTTCCTTCGCGTTTGTCTTTCTTTCTCGTCGAGGATCTTGACGGGGTGCTCATCATAAGAGAGATCCGGTTCAACCGAGAGTTCTTCTTGTTCAACAACTTCGGTCGGAACACGAAGACACCTCTTGAGTTGAGAAACATGGAATACATCGTGTACGGCTGAGAGCTTCTCGGGAAGCTTCACTTGATAGGCTACCGGCCCACATTGTTGAGTAATTTTATATGGGCCGATATAACGGGGTGCAAGCTTTCCTTTTAATCCAAATCTTTGCACACCCTTGGTCGGGGAGACCCTAAGATACACATGATCACCAACTTCAAACTGAAGTGGTTTCCTCCGTTGATCAAAGTAGCTCTTTTGCCGTGACTGGGCGATCTTCAAATTTTCATGAACGATCCTAACCTTTTCTTCTGCTTCCTTTACAAGGTCAGGGCCATAGGTATAGCTCTCGCCTGCCTGGGACCAACACAACGGGGTCCGACATCTTCTACCATATAAGGCTTCGAAAGGTGCCATTTTAAGACTCGCTTGGTAGCTGTTGTTATAGGAGAATTCGGCCAGAGATAAACACTTCTCCCAATTCTTCCCATAATGGATAACACATGCTCTAAGCATATCCTCAAGTATTTGATTTACCCTTTCCGTCTGCCCATCGGTTTGAGGGTGATAAGCTGAACTACGGATCAGCTTCGTGCCTAGGGACAATTGCAATTGTTCCCAAAAACGTGCTACGAACGGAGCACCACGATCTGAAATTATCGTCTTGGGTACCCCATGTAGACAAACGATCCGCTCCAAATAAATCTCCGCGTACTTCTTAGCAATATAAATGATATTGACCGGAATAAAGTGTGCGGTCTTGGTAAGGCGATCCACAATTACCCAAATGGAGTCATGCCCCTGCGGGGTTCTGGGAAGTCCAAGAATAAAATCCATGCTTATATCTTCCCAGTTCCATGAGGGAATAGGTAGAGGTTGAAGCGTGCCTGCTACCTTCAAGTGGCTAGCCTTAACCCGCTGGCATGTGTCACATTCCGACACATACGTGGCAATTTCCCGCTTCATTCGAGTCCACCAAAAGTTTTGTTTCAAATCTTGGTACATTTTGGTGCTACCGGGATGAATAGAAAATTTGGAGAGATGGGCCTCATCCATAATCTTCCTCCGGAGTTCCGTGTTTTTGGGCACCACGAGGCGATGTCCAAACCACATCACTCCCTGCCCATCTAGCCGGAAACACTTGTACTTCTCTTTCACCTTCTCCTTTGACAATTTCCTTTTAAGGATTTTAATGCTCGCGTCATTCAATTGGGCTACAACAATCTGATCGTGCAAGGTGGGTTCCACTGCAATATGGTTGAAGTACCCGTGTGGAACAATCTCTAAATTGAGCTTTGCCATTTCATGACATAGGGTGTCAGCGTAGGATTCCACGGAAAGACAATGACAATGAGCCTTGCGGCTTAGTGCATCCGCAACTACATTAGCCTTCCCGGGGTGATAATGCACGCTAAGGTCATAGTCCTTTGCTAACTCCAACCATCTTCGCTGTCTCATATTCAAATGTGCCTGAGTGAAAACATATTTGAGACTCTTGTGGTCTGTGTATATGTTGCATGGAACACCCATCAAATAGTGTCTCCACATCTTGAGAGCATGAATAACTGCTGCTAACTCAAGATCATGCGTGGGGTAGTTTTGCTGATGAGGCCGAAGTGCTCGAGAAGCATAAGCAATGACTCGATTCTCTTGCATGAGGACACAGCCAAGTCCGGTGCCTGATGCATCGCAGTAGACATCATAGGGCTTGGTGCAATCGGGCTGAGCTACAACTGGGGCTGAAGTTAAATGCCTTCGCAAAGTGTGGAAAGCTTCATCGCATTTGTCATTCCACTCAAATTTGACTCCCTTCTTTAAGAGTTCGGTCATGGGCTTCGCAATCCGAGAGAAGTCCGGAATAAAACGGCGATAATAACTGGCTAAACCCAGAAAACTCCGAATCTCGTGGACAGAGGTAGGTGGTTGCCAATCTAGCACCTCTTGCACTTTGGTTGGATCCACGGATATACCATCCTTGGAAACCGTGTGCCCTAAGAATTTCACGCTCTCCAACCAGAATTCACACTTGGAGAACTTGGCGTAGAGCTGGTGATCTCTCAACCTTTGAAGAACAATGCGAAGGTGCTCGGCATGCTCTTCCTCATTCTTAGAATATATAAGAATGTCGTCAATGAAAACCACCACAAACTTATCTAGTTCTGACATGAATACCGAATTCATGAGGTACATGAAGTAGGCTGGGGCATTGGTGAGTCCAAAAGACATAACCAAGAATTCATAAAGTCCATAACGTGTGGAAAAGGCAGTCTTTGGAATGTCACAAGGCCTGATTTTGATTTGGTGATAGCCAGAGCGAAGGTCAATCTTGGAGAACACTCTGGCGCCAGCTAGTTGGTCAAACAGGATGTCAATACGGGGGAGTGGGTACTTGTTCTTAATAGTTACCGCATTGAGAGGCCGGTAATCAATACACAACCTCAAGGAATGGTCCTTCTTCTTCACAAAGATAGCGGGACATCCCCAAGGCGATACACTTGGACGAATGAAACCCTTGTCTAGCAATTCTTGGAGTTGAATTTTTAATTCAGCCAGTTCATTGGGTGGCATTCTATATGGTCTCTTTGATATGGGTGCTGTGCCCGGTTGAAGTTCAATCACAAATTCAATGTCCCTATCCGGCGGCATCCCAGGTAAGTCATCCGGAAATACATCGGCATACTCACACACCACCGGAATGTCCTTTAGTTGGGTCTCTACCATTGTATAAGCACACGCATTGGCGCAAGTCCGTTGGGGCAGATATAGCACACTAGGGCCATGCGTAGGCGAGTTTATTTCAACAACTCGTTCCGCAACATCTAGCACAACCTTATGTTGAGTCATCCAATTGGCTCCTAACACAATGTCAATTCCTTCCATACCCAGCAGAATTAAATCAGTAGGAAATGTTTTACTTCCCAGCCTGATTGGAACCTTTCGGGTGACTTGGTTGGATGCAATTTTACCTCCTGCAGTTGATATCACATACAATGATTTGGTATGGTACGATTTTAGTCCGCATTTCACATGAAATCTTGTGCTTATAAAACTATGTGTTGCCCCGGAATCAAACAATATCACAGCAGATTGAGTGCAGATAGGGAAAGTACCAGTCATGTCTGGGGCTCCCTCGGGTAGGTCGGCCAAAGTGGTGTAGTTGAGCCGTCCTTGCCGAACCTGCACGCGCTGCTGCGGTTTGCCCTTGCCTTGCTGATTTCCCGGGCGCTGGTTCTGCTGCTTGTTCTGCGGGCAATCCTTGATAAAGTGATCTTTACTTCCACACTTGAAGCACTGATAGCCGGCTCCAGGGCGAGCTGGCTGCTGTGCATTCTGCCTTGGTGCCTGCTGCTACTGCGGCGGTGGAGGGAAACAGGGCGCATTAGGCTGTGGCGGCCTAGCAACCCATCCACCTCCCTGAGGTGCCCTGGACTGTCCTTGCGGGGCAGCCGGGGGAACCAAGCGGAATCTCGGCGGCTGAGCGCTCGAAGGTCCAGCGGGAGTCTTCCTCTTCTTCTCCGCCTTGTGCACCATATTGGCGTCTTCCTGGGCGATGGCGAGGTTCACAAGGTCGCCATATGTGGCTGCACGGGTGGTGGCCAATTGAGCTTCCAACTTGGTGTTCAGGCCACGTCGGAACCTCTCTAGCTTCTTCTCGTCAGAGTCGGCGTGATGACCCGCATATGGGCACAGACCATTGAAGGCCTGGGCGTACTGCAGCACTGTGCGGGTACCCTGGGTCAGCGCCAAAAATTCATTCAATTTCCGCTCTACCAGACCGGCCGGAATGTGATGAGCCTTGAATGCAGCCTTGAACTCATCCCACTCAACCACATGACCCTCCTGCTGCAGGGCCAGGTAGTTCTCCCACCATAGGAGAGCTGGGCCGCGGAGCTGCTGCGCCGCGAACACGACCTTGCGGTTGGAAGCGCAAGGCGTCGCCAGGATGGTGAACTTGGACTCGATGGCTCGAATCCAGGTGTCGGCCTCCAAGGGCTCATCAGCTCGTGAGAATATCGGCGGATGTGTTGCCAGGAAATCCTCATATCTGGCCACCTGAGGCTGAGGGGCCCGTTGACCTCCCTGCTGAAGCATCTGCTGCTGCATCATTTGCTGCTGATGCTGCAGGTTCCGGAGAATCTCCGTCTGCGTGGCATACAGCTGCTGCCACGTCGGCGGTTGCTGCGGGGGAGGAGGTGGCGGTGGCTGTTGTTGCCCCTCTGGCCCCTGCTGGTTAGCGTTGGAGCCACTAGCGTCATGACCGCTGCGGGTGATTGCCATCTGCAGTAGGTACTTGTATTAGCCACATTTCATAAGCTTGCATAATGAATGACAAGATAGAACGTGACAATATATTAAAGTGTACTGCGCAGAATGACAAGTCAGCATGCAGTTCGGAAGAAAAATCATATCTCCCAACAGGAAACAAGTCAAATGCTCCAATTCGGTCAGTATCTCGAAAATTTCATGCTCTACAACTTTCATGTTGGGCTCGGATTCAAATTCAGACTGGAACTAAGCCGAAAAATTCAATCTTTAGCTCTCTGCGTTTGCTGTTTTTCAGCAGGCCGAGCTGTAGTGTTTTGGTTGCCATTTTTATTTCACTTAACCAATGGGGTTGCAATTTGGTGATCATTTTGTTTGACAAATTCCAAACAACTTTGTAGTTCACATCACAGCCCAGAAATGAATGGAAAACCCATCAATAATTAAAACAAGTTTAACTGCAGAATGTTTTCAATACAGCTATTACAACTTCCATCAAGTTTTGATCACATAACCACATCATTAAATTACATTGCCACCAAAAGATAAAAAGGGGGAGCTCAACTCCATCTATCCTATTATAACATGAAGCCAAAATTTAGGCCTACCACTCTAAAAATCATCTAGGTTTTTAGCGGTAGCCTCGCTGCCCATAGGAGATGGTGGAGCTGGAAGGGGCGGCATGTCATCCTCGGTGTCCATGTCGGAATCGGGGGCCTCTCCTTCTCCATCCCCTCCTTCTTGCTCAAGAAGGTGCTGAGCATCATGGGCGGCAAGCATAGCATTTGCATGCTCCAAGGTACCGTGTACCTCCTCAAGCTCATCCCTTGTTTGTGCTAACTCATTTTGGGTGTTGTTGTGCGCAATGTGGAGGTCATTCAATTGCCTCTCCAAGTCAGCAATCATGGCATCTCTGGTGGTCACCTCAATAGACAAGGAGGTCCTCTCAACCCCTATGTCACGGGCACGGGCAGACATGTCCATAGCAAGACTGAGCATCTCGCTCTGCGACCGTCCAAGAAGTGCCTGCAAACGGTGATAGGCCCGCATCCACCTCATCATCAAGGCGGCTGCAGCGACGGGGTTCTCCGCCATCCTCAAAGGGGAGCTAAGGTAGCGTCTCATCCAATGGGGATCATCTGGCTGAGTCGGTGGAAACAACCCCAGTAACTGGTGCTCTACCAACTCCTGGTTCTGAGCCACAAAAGAGCTGATGCCATTCAAGGCGGCTAGCTCACACGTCGTCTCCATATGGTTTCCATGAACTTCCACCGTCCAGGTGGGGGAGCTAGGACACGGCGGGTGGCGATATACCACCAAACGCACACGGGAACGAGTCACACCGCGGTCCCGGATGATAGTCCTCTCATACTGTGGCGGTGTAGGGTAGTCAAGCGCCTGTAAAACCGACCACAAGATGCTAGGGAAGCCTTCCCATCCTAAGCAATCAGAGAAGGACACGTCGTTGGGGTAGCTGGCCAGGTCAGCGAGAGCGTCCATTCTGAACCAAAAGAAAAAGGGCAAGGGTGAGAACCGGTTAGCGCCAAAGGAAACAAAAGCAGATTCTGGACAGTGTAGTAAAAATTATAAAACTCAAAATCTACAAGCTCAAAAATTCCCAAATTTGGCCAGGACATTGTTTAAGTAATTCCTAACAAGTTTCATGTTGGAGGTTTGAGCAGAAACTGTCGTTAAGATGGTGTAAAAATTCAATTTTTATCTCACTGTCCCCAGAAATGTCCAGCAGCCAGGGGGTTGCCATTTTTAGCATAACTCCAGTTCTACTGAACCATTTTCATTGAAATTTCTACAGCATATACTTCATAATATTTGTGACAACTTTCGTGTTGAACACTTTTTCATTTGACAGAGTTTTCAGTTTCGAACTAAGGGTGCAAACAGACTGGTCTCAGCAGGATTTTTGGGTTGTGATTTCGATTTCGACGGCGGTTCGATTTGGTCACTTATTAAAATTCGACATTAATTCAGTGAGATGCAATGCATGAGCGGCCTATTCGTTCTCACCAACACACATGCCAATAAACTTTTGGCCTACGAAGTTAGTGCCGGTGGCTAGGCAATATCCGTCTCTCCCTATATTATCTAGCCGAACTTTTTAACCGTTTCAACATACGGATTCGCGGTTAGTGTACCTGCAGAAAATTCCATTCCAGAGCATGTATAATCAACCTTTCGTGCCAGCACTCACGAAAGCGTCTCCATTCATTACCACCCACTATAGAGGTGGCACCCGAACGTTTAACATTGAACGGGCAATGTTCATATGTCACCAAGGTAACATATTGACAGTTTCATACGCTATTTCATGAGCGTATTGACTTTGTGCCGCCATCGTATTTGCATATGATGCCGTGGTACGCTACAGCAATCGCCGTACCTTGCGCCCACCATGCTATTCTAGTTTCATACGCCATCACAGCGTATTGACTATGTGCCGCCACTATATTTTCATATAGTGCCGTGGTACGTTACAGCAATCGCCGTACCTTGCGCCCACCATTGCGTAAAGTAAATGACAGAATGAAATATGCTAGAAGTCAGTATAATATACTATTTGCCACCTATCATATCGTGATCCCTTATCCCACATAGGCTTCACGCTCTAGGTAACATCCTTAGCGGTCCTAAATTAACCTTCCCTCGCAAAGCACGTCGGAAGCACGAGTTGGCAATTTTTATTCAAAAATGTTTATTAAAGGTTTGTTGCTCTCTCCGGTGCGCTGCTTCGGCTCTGATGCCAGCTGTGGCGGACCACTCCGAAATTATTCCAAGTTAAGTACCTCGGGACCACTAATCAAGTAGTCAGGCACTTAATCCGGAATAAGCTGGAGCGCCGTCGGATTAAACCCGATTAACCACGTTCTTTTCTCGATCGAAACAACAGCACGCCCACACGAAGGTGAGTTCCAGAGATTACAACATTCCACAAATTGACATACATAAATAGAATCTCAAAGTTATTACAAACCGAGTTCAAATTTAAATCAGAGTATTAAAGTCTTGCAGCGGAAATAAAGTTCATTGCAGCGGAAGAAATCTAACGACGATACAAATAATATCATGCTGAAGCCTGCCACGGTGCTACTCCTCCTGATCCTCGGCAGAGGACGGAACCCATTCGATATGCCAGCCAGGGGGAACCTGGGTAGGCCAAGTCAAAGCATCGACGGCCACATCCAACATGGTACCTGTAAATCAATGCCACAAGCAAGGCTGAGTATACTAATACTCAGCAAGGCTTACCCGTCGGGTGAAATCTACATCACCGACATCTAGACAATGAGAGGCTTTTGGCTGGTGGGTTTGTTTGCCAGAAAGCAACTAAAAGTAGGTCCTTGCTTTCAAATTTTAGCATCATATTCTAGTATATTTAACCATTCTAGATTAGCATCCTCTCTAAGCATACAAGTGGTGCAATACAATTTAATTCATAGAACAAGTTTATCAATCTCAAAGTTTCATTTGTTACTCAATGTAGCAAGGCGGTCAAGCAGTCTCATTAACCGCGAGAAGCGGACAGTTCGAACCGAATTTAGCTACCTGGCCAGGGGAAACCCAACACACACGGATACTCTGCTTGTTATAAAAGGTACAAGCATTTCCCAACCTTTCCCATCGATCCACAATTCGGAACCGGGTCCATTTCCTTAGGATAAAGGTTTGCTGCTTCACTCACAGTCTCACGCATATATCAACAAGTGTACGGCAGGGGAAAACAAAGTTTCCAAGGAGAGATGGCTATCGGCCCTAGCTGCTTCAGTCTGGTACCGGGCTTACCGACTCCCATATATCGGCATGCATGTGGTACGTTCAAACACTTGACTCACTCAACTACACATTTCGACCTTAAATCAATTATCATACACGGACAGGAGATCTACGTCTATCATCCCGCCCGTCAATCCTTATGATTCCAACATAAGTAGAGACAAGCAATTCCTATGTCTCGCGAGTGACAGGAAATCACTCGACTTGTAACGGACCTAAAGCAATGCCCTATCGATCCTTTCATACTAGTGTTGCAAGTCATAGGTACTAGGAAATGTGCAGCTAAGGTATTCAATCAACTCCTTGAAACGTAAATGCACAAGCATAGGAAATTCATAGATGCGTAATTGGTAAAGGTTAGGTTATGCTCCGGGGCTTGCCTTCTTGCTCAAGCTGGGGGTTAGCCTCCGGGTTGGTCGATCCTGCACCGGCACCTTCCTCCGGGACTCCTTCCTCGTCAGCGGGGATGAGGTGGTAGTTGCCGTCCGGGATAGCGCCTTCTACATGAGATGCATATTTAAGGTGGCTGCCTATTGATCCTAAGTATTAAGGCCTTGAAGGCCATATTCACCTAGACATACTTAAGTACTACTATTTTCTTCACAAATAAAGTAGTGGTGTGGAATATTTTATTTGACTTCGATGGTGATTGTGTACATATATAAAAGAATTTTATTTGTTACTTCACAATTTAGGGTGCTGTTCTGGAATTTCAGATTCCCTTTATTTCATTCTAGCTAACTAACAAAAAGGTTTATTCTTTTATATAAATCAATTTCCACCTAGATTACTTCACATTTTTGTTTCTCCATTTCTGTTCATCATTTTTATCTATAAACTTTATGACAGCTACTGGAGTATAAGAGCTAATCTCACTCCAAAATTTAGCTAAATCTGAGCTACACATAATTTATTAAAAATAAATCAATCAGCTGTCTGCAGAAATGAAATAAATTCATATAAAATTGAAAATATATCCAATTCAGAAAATCTTCCTACCAGAACTAGTCATAAGTATGTGGAGGGCTCTGGCCAAGTGGTGGCTCAAAATAACCCTTGGACAGTCCTCAATAATTTTCTATCCAAAAACACATATCTATTTATTTGCTAGTCTAAACAGAGCAAAAATTAAGTTTTGCATTTTTAACAGGTGTGCTAACAAGTGTCTAGCCCTCTGGAGCAAAATGGTGATTTTTCACTGAATAGATTATTTTTAATGATTTCTGGACTACAAAGAGACAGGAAATACATTTTAATTCATAACTGAAGCTACACTTCATATTTTTAGGTCCCCTTTGGACACAAGCTGTCCAAAGTCACTACAAACAACATATCCAGAGATCAACCCTAGCGGAGCTCTGGATTTGAAATGGTGCACAAGTTTCAATTTCCACAGTTTTAATTTTAATTCAAAAACGGTTCATCAAAAGTATACACATGCCTAAAGGAGATTGGAGTTTAAAATCTCACTAATCCAGGGAGTATTTTTGTGCATTTTTCTGATTTTTGTACGATTTTTAACGGATTTTACAAGATTCGGGAAAATTAGATCTAGGTTTAAGAATCTTTTTACGCAGGGAACCCTAGAACTTTCAAAACCTTTCAAACTAGTCCCTGACTTTTGCACGGAGGACCCTGGAAAAACGAAGACGATGAACTTATGCCCTCGGCTCTCGCCGGAGTTGCGCCGGCCAAACGGCGGCGAGCTAGGGTCGGGCAAGTGGGGGAAAAGATCCAGGGGCTCACCACGAGTCGGTTGGGGACGGTTGGGAGGCCGGGGAAGCTCGGGGTTTCGCCGGCGACGAGCGGTGGCGGTGCGGCCGCCGCGACTGCTACGCCAGTGAGGTCGGAGGCGTTCATCGGGGTTTGAAGGGTCCTAGAGCACCAGTGGAGCTCGAGGAAGCTAATGGCGTGCTCGGTTGACCTCGGGAACGGCTCGGAGTAGGGTCTCGACGTGAGGGTGCTCCGGCGGCCGAAAATCGCGATTTGGGGGAAATCTTGATTTCTCGCCGGAGAAGAGACAATAGCTCGGGGGAAGTGGGGGGAAATGGAGCTAGGGTAGAGGTCTAGCTTCGTGCGCGAAGAATTTGGGAATGGTGGAGTGTGGAAGGAGAATTTCTCGGCGAAGCTCGGCTCGGTCCGTGCGGCGCGAGGAAGAAGACGACGGAGCGAGCGCGAGGAAGTGAAAATGGCTAAGTGAGCGAGTGAGTGGAGGGGTGTGAGTGCTCGGTGGAGTGCTTGGGCACGCGAGGGAGGCACTGTGCTGCCTTGGGAGCGTGCGAGCGCACGGCGCGGCGCGAGCAGACCGCCATGAATGCGGCGCGAGCTCGGGCAGCGCGCGACCGACTCGACCGGGCGAAGAGATCCTTGAGTGACGTCGGGGGATCCTCTACAGTGCTCTTGGAGCGTAGCGGGACGGTATCGCGGCCTGCAGAGCGCTCAGCGCGGCGCGAGCGCGCGTGCGGCCATGGCGGCGCGCGACCGCCATGATGGCGCTCCGCGGCGCGAGGCAAGACGGCTTGACGACGGCGATGCGACGGCTCGGGAGGGGAGGGACAAGTGCAAGGCGACAAGCGCCAGCGTCCGCCGTGGCTCGGCCAGCTCGGCGCTGCCTGCGCCGCTCGCCGGCCACGTGGCGGCCGAGCTCCGGCCAGCGCAGGAGCGCACCAGGGCCACTGTTGGCGCCCGTGGAGCTCCGTTTTCCAATTCGAATTTTCTCCAAAAATTTGAACTGAACTTGAAAAAGTGTGAAAATAAAAGTTGGTGTTTGGAAGATGGGACACAACTTTCTTTTTGGGATGAACTTGAAATTTCAAATTTTTCGAGCTGAAACAACCCAAAAACAAAAAGGTGCCCAGAATGGTATTTCGAGTTTTCGAGGGACTAAACTGCAAAATTTTCAAAAGTTCCAAACAGTGACTAGGGTTTATTTGTGATGACAAACAACTCTTATTTTTGGAGATTTTCAAGTTTAGTACAAAAATCTCGATTTTTCAGTTGGGTGTCAAACAACCCTTGTTTTTGGAATTTAAATTTGAATTTTTGATGGATTTTTGAGTTTCAACCCATAATTCCCCTTTGCATTGGTTTTAAGTGTATTTTTAATTATGTTGACATCAGAGATGTCACATCCCGCCCTTGCGCGAGCTTGCCGCCGCTCATCGTCTGCCGCCGCTCGTCACCAGCCGCCACCATCGCTCGAACCTCGTCCACAACCCCCAAAATCGAACCCCCGTCGCCCCCTCTCTCTCCCAAGCCATCCCCGGCGAGCTTTGGAGCTCTATAGCGCCGGTGGTGCTTGATTCCGGCGAGCCTCCGCCATAGAGCCAGCCGTGCGCCGCCGCGCTCTGGCGACAAAACCCTCGATCTAAACCAGAGCCGTCCGATTTAGATCCGACGGTCCATATCTAAAACCCGAACCGGTATGGACCCCGTCCACCGTGGACCCGTGGACCGCGGTCTACGACTGGTCCACGGCACAGTACCCGTGACGTCAGCCGACGTGAGCCATCAGCCGTCGCCCTAGCAATTTTGCAAAACAACCCCTGCAGTTTTTGGAAACCAACCCGCGGTCCAGCGTGGTTCAAAAATAATTAGATTTAGGTTCCGGGTTTCTTTCAAAAACACCCGTGGAAGCCTAAAACTCTCACCAGCAAGCCCCAAGAGCCCGTTTTAAGCGTAGTTTCTTCGTTTTAACTCCGATTTGAGTGATTTTTGCGCTCATGTGTTCGTAGTGAAGCGTACAGTAACTCTAAAGCTTTCTTTTCATCTTTTGTTTATGTTTGGTGTACTGTTCTAATCAAATACCTTGTATGCATGTATGTGTGGATGCTTGTGTGGTGATTGATGTGAGTAGTTGACGAGCCGTTCGAGTTCGCCGACGATCCCGTTCCTGAAGAGCAGGTGCAGCAGCAGTTCACTGAGGAAGGCAAGTATAACATGGACAATCCTTGTTACCTATACACCATTTAATCATCCAACTCATGTGCATGTGTCTAATTTTGTTATACATTAAGGTTGTACCTAGTCTTTACCTTATTCCTTGTTTACCCGGATTTAATGCATTATGGTTAGTCTATGCTATGTGCTGCAACCAATATTTATTTTTATGTCAATATTGAATTAATGGTTCACTTCGATGATGGTTAACAGATGCTTTTTAGCAACATGGTTCGGGGAACTAGAGCATGTGCTTTGTGCTTTGTTCTAGTGTCTCCACAAGGTTTGGTCTAGGGAATTAGAGCATATGCTTCGTGCTTTGTTCTAATGTCTCTCCGTAAGGTCTGGTTCATAAAGCGGCAACCTAGGAATTTGTTCGCCGCCGTTGGAACTATAATGGCTCTGGACTTGGATAATTCGCTTGTACGTCTCTAGCTCGCCAGTGGTTACCGAAAGTCGTATGTGGGGAACATTCGTGAGAGTATAGTCTGATTCATCGAGGACGGATTTATCCGTTGGCTATGTCTCATTAGGCAAAGTCCCATGATGTAAGCGCCTGATGTACGGCAGCTTCACACGTTGCGATGATTGCGCTCTCACTCTGGACGCCATTGACCCCCTCACGTTGCGCCCTGAGCGTACGTCAAACTCGATGCCTTGGGTTATGCTGCCTATGTTGAACCAAAACGGCTTCTGTGCTTGTTAGGGTGTTTTGTGGAAGTCCTCGTAACATAAGTTCTTTTGGATTTATGTGACCGGCGGGTAAAGGGCGAAACCTCTGCAGAGTGTTGATCTATCATGATAGCCGTGCTCACGGTTATGAGCGGCCTGGATCCTTTATGATTAGAAGATGAAGTTAGTGGTTGAAGTTGGTTTATTCTATAATTACTTGTACATTTCTATTAATGGGTTCATACTTGGGTTCTACTCATTTGTAGTAATTTAGATGATACTAAAATGAAACTACTAAAAGTGCTATTGCAGTTTAACCGTGTCAAGCCTTTTGTTCTTGCATAACCCGTGCTATACTTGTTAAGTAAGATAGTTTACTTACACTTGCAACTACTCAACAAAATCCCAGATGGATAACAGATGGAGCAGTGAATGATCAGTCGCTTGCTGAGTTTTCGGAGGATCTGCCGTACTTCTAGCTGTGTTCAACCAGTCGGTGTCCCTGTGGACATGAGGCTCTACCTGGTTAAGACGTTTAATAATATTAAGACTTCCGCTGTGTTATTCGTGAAAGACTATGTCTCGTGTTAAACTCTGATGTAAACTATTTTATTCGAGTATTGTGTTCTCTGTAATTCAACATTTGTAATCTATATGTGTTCTGTGGATATCCTGGGCACACATATGGAAGCATTCGGATTCCTTGGAAATCTGGGTGTTACAATGGACGGGTGGGATGGTATGTGTAGATCTCCCGTCCGTGTATGATAATTGGATTAAGGTCGAAACGTGTGGTTCTGTGTGTCAAGTTTTTGAATGTACCACGCACATGCCGACCTATGGGAATCGGTAAGCCCGGTACCAGATTGAAACAGCTAGGACCGATAGCCATCTCTCCTTGGAAATATTTTGTTTCCCTTGCCGTACACATGTGGGTATATGCGTGATGCCGTGAGTGAAGCGGTAAACCTTTATCCTAAGGGAGTGGACCCGGCGCCGAATTGTGGATTGTGGGAAAGGTTGGGAAGTGCTTGTGCCTTTTATAGCAAGCATTATCCGTGTGTGTTGGGTTTCCCCTGGCCAGGTAGCAAAATTCGGTTCGAACTGTCCGCTTCTCGCGATTAATGAGACTGCTTGATCGCTGTGCTGCGTTGAGTAACAAATGGAACTATGAAGATGGTGAACTTGTTGTATGTACTAAATTGGATTGCACCACTTGTATGCTTAGAGAGGATGCTAATCTAGAATGGTTAACTCTACTAGATTTTGGTGCTAAAATAATGAAAGCAAGGATCCACTCTTAGTAGCTTTCTGGCAAACAAACCCACCAGCCAAAAGCCTCTCATGTCTAGAAGTCGGTGATGTAGTTTTCACCCGACGGGTAAGCCTTGCTGAGTATTAGTATACTCAGCCTTGCTTGTGGCTATTTATTTCAGGTACTACTTTGGATGAGGTGGTGAGTTCCGTCACTTGGCATACCCAGGTTCCTCCTGGCTGGCACGTCGAGTGGGTTCCGTCCTCTTCTGAGGGTCGGGAGGAGTAGCACCATGGACGGCTTCATTATGCTGTTGCTATGTATCGTCGTTAGTTTAACTTTCTGCTGCAATGAACTCTCGCACTTTTATTTGAAATTCAAACTTAGTTTGTAATAACTTGATGATACTAATTATGTAAGTGGAATTTGTGGAATGTTGTAATTTCTGGGACTCACCTTGGTGTGGGCGCGCGTGTTGTTTCGATCGTGAAAGTACGTGGTTAATCGAGTATAATCCGACGGCACTCCCGCTTATTCCGGATTAAGTGCCTGACTACTTGATTAGTGGTCCGGGGGTACTTAACTTGGAATAATTTCGGAGTGGTCCGCCACATTTGGTGCCCTGTAGCGCCGGGCTCACTCAACTCCAGCGAGGTCCCGCCGCGGAGCCGGCCGCGCTGCCGCAGTCTGGCGACCCAGATAACCCAAACACACCAGCGCCGTCTAGATCAGATCCAACGGCCCAGATTCAACCCGCATCGAGTCAGCCTAGGTCAAATCGGCCACCGTGGTGTTTTTGCAAAAGAGCGCCTGTAGTTTTTGGAAATCAATCCGCGGTCCAATGTAGTTCAAAAATAATTAGATTTAGGTCCTTTTTCTTTCGGTTCAAAAATAGTGGCCTCCATAGGCCCTCGGGTTTTATACGAAATTATGTTTTAGGTCCTTGGTTTCTTTCAAAAACACCCCTGGAAGCCTAAAACTCTCACCAGCAAGCCCCTAGAGCCCGTTTTAAGCGTAGTTTCTTCGTTTAAACTCCGATTTGAGTGATTTTCACGCTCACGTGTTCGTAGTGAAGCGTATAGTATTTCTAAAGCCTTCTTTTCATCTTTTGTTTATGTTTGGTGTATTGTTCTAATTAAATACCTTGTTTGCATGTATGTGCGGATGCTTGTGTGGTGAACGATGTGAGTAGTTGACGAGTCGTTTTAGTTCGCCGACGACCCCGTTCCCGAAGAGCAGGTGCAGCAGCAGTTCACTGAGGAAGGCAAGTATAACATGGACAATCCTTGATTACCTACACACCATTTAATCATATGTTCATATGCATGTGTCTAATAATGTTATACACTAAGGATGTTCCTAGTCTTTACCTTATTCCTTGTTTACCCGGGTTATATGCATTATGGTTAGTATTTGCTATGCGCTGCGAACAACATTTATTTAATTTTCAATATTGAATTAATGGTTAACTTCAATGATGATTAAAAGGTGCTTTTTAGCAACATGGTTCGGGGAAACTAGAGCATGTGCTTCGTGCTTTGTTCTAGTGTCTCCATAAGGTTTGGTCTAGGGAATTAGAGCATGTGCTTCGTGCTTTGTTCTAATGTCTCTTCGTAAGGTCCGGTTTTTTAAAGCGGCAACCCAGGAACTTGTTCGCCGCTGTTGGAACTATAATGGCTCTGGTCTTGGATAATTAGCTTGTACGTCTCTAGCTCGCCAGTGGTTACCGAAAGGCGTATGTGGGGAACATTCATGAGAGTATAGTTTGATCCATCGAGGACAGATTTTGTACGTTGGCTATGTCTCGTTAGGCAAAGTCCCATGATGTAAGCGCCCGATGTACGGCAGCTTCACACGTTGCGATGATTGCGCTCTCGCTCTGGACGCCATTGACCCCCTCACGTTGCGCCCTGAGCGTACATCAATCTCGATGCCTTGGGTTATGCTGCCTATGTTGAACCAAAACGGTTACTATGCTTGTTAGGGTGTTTTGTGAAAGTCCTCGGAGCATAAGTTCTTTTGGATTTATGTGACCAGCGGGTCAAAGGCGAAACCTCTGCAGAGTGTTGATCTATCATGATAGCCGTGCTCACAGTTACGTGCGGCATGGATCCTTTCTGATTAGAAGATGATGTTGAGGTTGATGTTGGTATATTCTATAATTATTTATACATTATTATTAATGGGCTTATACTTGGGTTTCTACTCATTTGTAGTAATTTGGATGATAATAAAATGAAACAACTAAAAGTGCTAATGCCGTTTAACCATGTCAAGCCTTTTGTTCTTGCATAACCCGTGTTATACTTGTTAAGTAAGATGGTTTACTTACACTTGCAACTATTCAACAAAATCCTAGATGGGTAACAGATGGAGCATTGAACGATAAGTTTCCGGAGGATCTGCCATACTTCTAGCTGTGTTCAACCAGTCCGTGTCCCTGTGGCTTTTGAGGCTCTACTTAGTTAAGATTTTTATTAATATTAAGACTTCCGCTGTGTTATTTGTGTAAGACTATGTCTTGTGTTAAACTCTGATGTAAACTATTTTATTCGAGCATTGTGTTCTCTGTGATTCAATATTTGTAATCTATATGTGTTCTGTGGACATCCTGGGCACACATATGGAAGCATTCGGATTTCTTGGAAATCTGGGTGTTACACCTCACTCCCGTGCATGATGATCCGACGTCAGTGGACTCCGTTGGGATGGCCCTCAATGGGGGAATGAGGACCTTCCCAATGCCCAGACCACAACGAGGTGTTGGAGTGCAGCTGTGTGTGTAGTAATTCGGCGATGTCAGCTTGGTGTCGATGTCCACCGTGGGGGCACTAGATAGCAACGGATCTTGGCACAGGGGAGCTCACGTGAGGCGGAGCCGACCGGCAACAAGGGGAGGCAAATCGGCCCTTAGTAGGCGGGCCGGCCTGATGCAGGCGCCTCTGGCCCTCCGGTCGCGTGGCGACGGCTTCCACGAACGCGGCTTGCTCGATGATCTGGAGGCTGCTGGAATTTGGGCGGCTGGAATCAGGTTTTGACGGTGAAAATGGAGAGGTAGGGGGTTTGGTAATTGAGTTTGCAATGGATGCGTTTCCCTGGCTCGCCATGGCCAAAAATCTCAGAAGGTTGCAAGGTGATTGGAGGAGAGGAATGGCTCGTGAGTCTAGAAAGAAGAAGGGGGCGCCTTTCGGGTTAAAAAGGACGCTCCTCCTTCGAATTCACAGAAATTCACGGAGGGGATCAGATGAACGTTGCCCGGTTCAGGCTGAGTCAAAATGGCCGCTGGCCAGGGCGTTCGGCCCTAGGGGTATCGCTCGGCCTCCCGTTGCAGCCTTTCAGCGTGGGCTTTTTCAGGCTCACTCTCCTCTCTCATGGGCTTTTGGTTTTTATCGCAAGGCTAGAAGAAAAGAAGGAAAGACAAGATAAGGGTACATCTATCCTAAGATACAAGCATTTTTAAAGTCTTGCTAAGACTTGGACTATAATTCTATCTCGGTTAACTCATAGACGTCCATCTCTATGAGTTCCGGTAATTCGGGCTCGAGAAATATTTTCAATCGTTGGGCATTGGCCTTGAAAACATTTCCGTCATCGTTCTGGAGGGTAATCGCGCCATGATCGGTGGCATTTAAGACTTTAAAAGGGCCTTCCCATTTACTTCTAAGCTTACCATGACCAAACAAACGAATGCCAGAGTTAAAGAGGAGTACCTTGTCTCCCGCTTTGAAATGCTTGATCTTGATACGCTTGTGATGCCATCACTTGGTTTGCTCCTTATAGAGTTTGGAGCTGCGATAGGCCTTCTCCCTCCATTCATTCAGCTCAGCTAATTGGATTTGTCTTTTGACTCCTGCTGGCTGAAGATCCATATTCCACCTCTTGAATGCCCAATGGGATTTGAGTTCAAGTTCCACTGGCAAATGACAAGTTTTGCCATAGACCAGCTGATATGGTGTCATCCCTATAGGTGTCTTGTAAGCAGTTCTGTAGGCACATAGTGCCTCGCGTAGTCGGCTCTTCCATCCTTTTCCCATGGCATTAACTGTCTTTTGCAGAATATTTTTGATTTGCTTGTTTGAAGTTTCTGCTTGACCACTGGTTTGAGGATGCTAGGGTGTAGCTACCCGGTGGTTCACTCCTAATTCACTTAAGCACTTCCTGAAAGTTTTGTCGATGAAGTGTGATCCTCCATCGCTAATCACGACCCTTGGAACTCCAAAGCGAGGAAATATGATTTCCTGAAACATTCTTTTGGAGCTCTTTGAATCGGCCTCAACACAAGGAAGAGCTTCCACCCACTTGGACACGTAATCGACTGCCACCAAGATATACTCACACTGCTCAGATATAGGGAAAGGACCCATGAAGTCTATCCCCCATACGTCAAAGATTCCTAGTTGGAGATTACTTTGCAGTGGCATTGCATCACGGGCATTGATATTCCCTTGCTTTTCGCATCTTGGGCACCGCCGCACAAACTCTCTAGCATCATTGTACATAGTCGGCCAGAAGAATCCACTCTGCCAGACTTTAGCATGTGTTCGGAACACTCCATAGTGTCCACCATAGGGAGATGAGTGACAACGGTCGAGAATCATGCATGTCTCTTGTTGTGGCACGCAACATCGTAGCAAACCATCAGCACAGATCTTGAAAAGATAGGGATCATCCCAAAGGTGAAATCTGCTGAGGTGTATCAACTTCCTCTTATCTTCTCCAGAAGGTATATATCTAGTCACCATATAGTTTGCCAAATTTGCATACCATGGGCTGGATGTAGTGACCGCCAAGAGAGTATCGTCTCTCAGATAGCCATTAATCGGAGAATCTGAGTCTTTGACTTGCATTCTTGAGAGGTGATCTGCCACGCAATTTTCTGTCCCCTTCTTATCCTTGATTTTTAAGTCAAATTCTTGAAGGAGCATAATCCAACGAATGAGTCGTGGCTTTGCATCTTTCTTAGTGAGAAGGTACTTCAGTGCGGCATGGTCTGTGTATACCATCACCTGAGCACCCACTAAGTAAGATCTGAACTTATCCATGGCAAATACAACAGCCAGAATTTCCTTCTCCGTTGTGGCATAATTCAATTGAGCTCCGGTCAGTGTCTTACTGGCATATGATATAGCATAATGCTGCTTATTCTTGCACTGACCGAGCACTGTCCCGACTGCATAATCACTGGCATCACACATAATCTCGAAAGGCAAATTCCAGTCGGGAGGCTGTATGATTGGGGTGAGACCAGTGCCTTCTTAAGGGTGTAGAAGGCGAGGAAACAATCTTCATCGAAATGGAACGGTGTCTCTTTGTCAAGAAGACTTGTCAAAGGTCTAGCTGTATGGGAGAAATCCTTGATGAACCTCCTATAGAAGCCAGCGTGACCAAGAAAACTTTAACATTTGTAGGGGGTTATCAATCACCTGGATCTTTGCCCGATCTACTTCTATCCCTTTTTCTGACACCTTGTGTCCAAGCACTATACCTTCTCTGACCACAAAATGGCACTTCTCCAAATTCAGGATAAGGTCATGCTCTTGACATCGCTTGAGGACTCTATCCAAATTCTCAAGGCAATGTTCAAAAGATGTCCGTAGACTGAGAAATCATCCATGAATACCTCCATGATTTTCTCGATTAGGTCAGAGAAAATAGCCATCATACACCGTTGAAAGGATGCCGGTGCATTGCAAAGTCTGAAAGACATTCACCAATAGGCGAACATTCCGTAGGGGGCAGGTGAAGGTAGTCTTACTCTGGTCATCGGGATGTATTGGAATTTGATGATAACTAGAATATCTGTCAAGGAAGCAAAAGTATGAGTGCTTTGCCAACCTTTTAAGCATTTCATCAATGTAGGGGACTGGGAAGTGATCTTTACAGGTCGCCTTGTTGAGCTTCCGTTAATCAATGCACATTCTCCATCCTGTGATGGTCCGCTGAGGTATGAGCTCATTTCTCTCATTCTGGACCAGTGTCATGCCACCCTTCTTAGGAACCACTTGAACGGGGCTGACCCATTCACTATCTTGCACGGGGTAGATAATATCGGCGTGCGGTAGCTTTAACACTTCTTTCTTGACTACCGCCATTATCACATCATTCCGCCGTTGTTGATGCTCTCTAGACGGCTTATGGCCCGGTTCCATAGGAATGCGATGGGTGCATAAATTGGGACTAATCCCTTTCAAGTCCTTCAGAGAGTACCCCAGAACAGACCGATACTTCTCTAGGACGATCACAAGACGCTGATCCTCATTCCCTGTCAGTTGATCACTGATGATGACTGGCGTATTGCGGTTGTTCTGAAGGAAAGAGTACTTCAATCCAGAAGGCAGCGGTTTCAACTCGGGTGGAGGAGGCTGCGGTAACTCCTTGTTGAGATTGACATAACCGTCCGGTTCTGTCTCCAGAATGAAATTATGAGCATCATCAGCCGGTATAGGTTGAGTGTTCTCTTTCTGAATAATGCTCAATACTTCTTTCACTGGGTCTTGTTCTGATCTAGCCTCTGCCATCGTATTTAATGATCAGACCAGGCTGATCGGAACGTATTCTTTGCCAACCCGGAGCTGGACAGTAGCTCTATCGTGGTTAGGATTGACAAGATGCTCTATCGGCTGTCCAATCAAGAAGAACTTTTCACCTTCATGGATATCAAAGATGTAGAAATCCAGGAAAACCTTGTTGCGACCTGTTTGAAGGGGCACAACACGGAGAATACCCTTTCTTTCTAGTATCTGGCCATTGATCCATTTCAGGTGCTTACGCGTGAAGGACAGGGGCTCGTCTGGTGCAATTCGCATAGCTAATGCACTGGATCTGATGTTCACCCCGACCTTCGGATCGTAGGCCGCTTCTTGTGGTGCAGCGTCCCCAATAGCACAGAAGAGAACTCTGTACTCATAGGAGGGTTGGATGACCCCACTACTTTCCTCAGCCTCTTTAGTCCATTCCTTAGAAAGACCCTCAATCTGCGGCGCGAGGTCAGGAATGAATGTTGTGGACTTCAAGCATGCGCACTTCGATTCAATCGGCATGTTGGAAACATTGCCAATCTCTAAGAATTCTTCCTCTGTGAAGATCTCAGGTATATAAAGCGACAAATCTTCAATGAGTGGCTCTTGGTCCAAGGACTTATGTTCGGTGATCTCCTCTATGATTGGTGGAGGGGGATCAGATGCAGGTGCAAGGGTGTGAACTTGTTGCTCAGCTGTGGGTGATATTGTTGGCTCTGACGGACTTGGATCGTCGAATACTCCCGTGCTTTGAGTGTTTGACAGGATTCTTTCAAGGATATCCCGAACCTCAGCCACAGTCTTGTATAGCACTGATCCCGCGGATGTGACATCCATAAAGAATGCACTTGATGGTTTTAGTCCACCAACGAAATGCTGCATCAGCATCTCCTCTGGAATACCATGAGGTACCCCCGAGTTTGCCATCTGCATAATTCTTTCCCATGTTGCTCCGAGTGATTCATCTCCTTGCTCGAATGTCAGCTATTTGACTCTGAGTTCTCTCACTTTGGAGACAGGATAGAAAAACAGACAAAATTCATCCTTAAGCTTGACCCAATCTCCTCCAACATCGCCTGCTCTCCGGTTGTACCAAAATTTTCACTTCCTCCGCCAGAGAGAACGGAAAGAGCTTCCACCTTAAGGTGTCTTGGTTCATTCCGAGAATGTTGAGAATCGAGCAATTTCTTTCGAATTCCTGCAGGTGAGTATAGGGATTTTCGTCCTTCTTCCCGAAGAAGGACTGTGCACGAACCATGGCTACGAGACTGGGACGGATCACATAACCATTGCAATATATGGGGTGGCATGATGGTGATGGTTCCAAATACCCACGAGATGGAACTACCGGATAACTAGTAGAAGACTCCATATGGAAAGGCGAAAAAGCGTGCAACTAGAAAATTCTAGACTAGTGTTGCTACTGTTCCCCAGCAACGGCACTAGAAAAGCTTGTTGTCACTCCTTAGCCTAACAAATTATTCCGCAAGTGCACAAAGACCGTTGTAGCCCTTCACCAGGGGAGTAAGAACTTGGATGTCAAATCCAAAGAACGGTAGACACGACTAACCTAAAATCTCTAACCGGACCCACCAGGGAGCTACAGGTAAATAGGAAAGAGGTCTAACCTTAGTTAGCTTCCTCGATACTCAGACAATCTACGACTATCTAATCTGATCTACTTCGACGGCTAGAGCGGGAGGAACTCAGAGTGGGGTGAGAAGGGGTTCCTCCAGGCTCAGCAACTACTGTTACAAAAATACCTGAACGTGGTGGACTACAAAGGACGGACAAGGATGTCACCACTTGCCGTCTACCACTACGGTTCCGTGGGGTAGAACACAACCCAAGGTAACTATCAAGCATAGACACCACATCTAAGCTATCAGCTACTGACCTCCACCTAACGCGAAAGGCTTATGAGGAAACCCCAAATGAGTGTGTGTCACTCACGCAGACAAGGGATCCCGCAGATCACTACTAGATAAAAGTAAAGTGCTGAAAGTAAAGAGAAATACTAGTGAGATACTAAAGAAAGACGGGAAACTTACTTAGATAACTCTTGAAGATTTATTTCCCCAGAGTGGCTACAAAGGCGAGAGGAGCTCGAGACAGGCCCCGAACTCTCCCTCTTAGGCTTGGCTGTCACCCAAGACCTCACTCCACTCTCTCTTCCTCTTTACTCTAAGAATTGAATAACTTGGCACTAGTGGCTCTTATCTCCAAAATGGTGTGTCTTGAATGGAGTGTAGGGGGTCCCTTTTATAGCTTCCATGGTCGGTGAGATACCGACTTAACCAGGCTTGGCATCCAAGGAGCTGCATGCATGAGAAAGCAGGGTGCTAGACGTGCAGGTGGGAGGCGGATCGGCCACCCCTAGGCCAATCGTCCTACGGTTGGTGCCATCTGGCACCGCCTTCCTTGTGTGGGATAAGTGGCGTGGCAATTGGGCCTGGTAGGAGGCCGAACGGCCATCATTGGGCCGAATGGCCTGGCCTTGTGGTCTTTTGCCTTCTATTTTCTCCTGCATGCTCCTTCTCTCACAAATTCATCAAAACTTGTGGAAATCATTAGTAATAAATATTTTAGCATCGAAAGGCATATATGAGATATGGAATGCATGAAATGTTGGTGGTAAACATGTGAAATATCGACCACCAACACCACCCCGAGGCGAGATAAGCACAATGCCAATATCTGAACCGACTCCACATGAACATCGATAAAAAAAAGAGTCCATGGAGCCGGCTCTACAAAGTTGTTATTTGGGCCACAATGTGTGGCGGACCGCTCTAAAATGATTCCATGTTAAGTACCCCTGGACCACTAATCAAGTAGTCAGGCACTTAATCCGGAATAAGCTGGAGCGCCGTTGGATTATACCCGATTAACCACATACTTTCACTATCGAAACAACATGCACGCCCACACGAAGGTGAGTGTCCCAGAAATTACAACATTCCATAAGTTGAACTTACACAAATAGTCTCATCAAGTTATTACAAACCAAGTCTGAATTTTTGAATGAAAGTGCGAGAGTTCATTGCAGCGGAAATTAAACTAACGACGATACATAGCAACACCACAATGAAGCCGTCCATGGTGCTACTCCTCCCGATCCTCGGAAGAGGACGGAACCCACTCGACATGCCAGCCAGGAGGAACCTGGGCAGGCGAAGCGACGGAATTGACCGCCTCATCCAAAGCAGTACCTGAAATAAATAGCCACAAGCAAGGCTGAGTATACTAATACTCAGAAAGGCTTACCCGTCGGGTGAAAACTACATCACCGACTTCTAGACATGAGAGGCTTTTGGCTGGTGGGTTGTTTTGCCAGAAAGCAACTAAGAGTGGATCCTTACTTTCATGATTTTAGCATCAAAATTCTAATAGAGTTAACCATTCTAGATTAGCATCCTCTCTAAGCATACAAGTGGTGCAATACAATTTAGTACATACAACAAGTTCATCATCCTCATTGTTCCACTTGTTACTCAATACAGCACAGCGGTCAAGCAGTCTCATTAACCGCGAGAAGCGGACAGTTCACACCGAATTTCACTACCTGGCTAGGGAAACCCAACACACACGGATAATGCTTGCTATAAACGGTACAAGCACTTTCCAACCTCTCCCATCAATCCACAATTCGGCGCCGGGTCCACTCCCTTAGGATAAAGGTTTACCGCTTCACTCACGGCATCACGCATATACCCACATGTGTACGACAAGGGAAACAAAATGTTTCCAAGGAGAGATGGCTATCGGTCCTAGCTGTTTCAATCTGGTACCGGGCTTACCGATTCCCATAGGTCGGCATGTGCGTGGTACGTTCAAAAACTTGGCACACAGAACCACATGTTTTGACCTTAATCCAATTATCATACAAGGACGGGAGATCTACACATACCATCCCGCCCGTCCATCCTTATGATTCCAAAATAAGTAAAGACAAGCAACTCCTATATCTCGCGAGTGACAGGAAATCACTCGACTTGTAACAGTCCTAAAGGCATTGCTCTACCGATCCTATCATACTAGTATTTCAAGACATAGGTACTAGAATCATGCAACTAGGGTGTTCAAAACAACTCCTTGAAACGTAGATGCACAAGCATAAATAATTCATAGTTGCACAATTTAAAGCTAGGTTATGCTCCGGGGCTTGCCTTCTTGAGCTACGCCGGTGTCAGACTCCGGGTCAATCACGATGACGTCGGCACCACCTTCGAGAGCTTCTTCTTCGTTGGTGGGGATGAGATTGTACGTGCCGTCAGCGAGAGCGCCTTCTACATGAGATGCAGAACTTCAATGTGGCTGCCCAATGTGATATAAAGGCAAAGGCCTTGAAGGCCATATTCACCTAGACATACTAGTGAGCTATTCTTTTCTTCACAAATTAGAGAAGGTGTGTGGTGTAAGTTTTATGCCTTTATGACGGTGATTGTGTACACATATAAAACAATTCAAACCATTATTTTTATGCAAGTGTGTAGTTCTGGAATTTCAACTTCACATGCACCCTATTTACTTCAATTATCAAAAGTGATCTATTTCTTTTTTATAAAACTCAATTCCCTCTAGTTCCTTCTCATTTTTGTTTCTCTGTTTCTATTCATCCTTTTTATCCACAAACATTATGACAGCTACTGGAGTATAAGAGCTAGGCTCACTCCAAAATTTAGCTAAAACCGAGCTACACAGAATTTATTAAAAATAGTGCAAGTTGCTGCTCAAAGAAACAAGATTAATTCATATAAAATCAAAACTACTTCCAAAACAGAAGATTTCTCTACCAGAGCTAGACATGAGTAAAATAAAAGGCTCTGACCAAGTGGTGGCTAAAAATAACACTTGGACAGCCCTCAATAATTTTCTATCTGAAAACCAACACCTATTTATTTGCTAGACTAAACAGAGTCTAAAATTAAGTTTAACATTTTTCCAACATGTGCCAACAAGTTTCTAAGCCTCTGGTGAAAGTTGGTGATTTTTGACAGCATGAAATATTTTTAATAAATGCAGAACTGAGCTAGAACAGAAAACACTAAATAAGTCATAACTGATGTTCCATGCCATATTTTTAGGTCTCCTTTGGAACACAAAGCTTCTACATACCTCACAAGCTACATATCCAAAGTTCAGCTACAAAGGAGCTCGGGATTTGAAATGGTGCACAAAACTCTAAAAACTAAGTTTGAATTTTAATTCAAAAACTGTTCCCCAAAAGTGTATACATGCCAACATGAGATTGGAGTTTACAATCTGATTTTTCTATGATTTTTAGGGGATTTTACAAGATCTCAGAAAATAGATCTAGGTTTAAAGAATCCTTTTTACGCCGGGGACCCTAGACATTTTAAAACCTTGCAAACAAGTCTCTGAAACTTACACGGAGGACCCTATAACTAAAATGGGGAACGTATCTAGGTCCCTAGCCTCGCCGGCGACTGGATTCCGGCGAGGAGGCAGAGAACTAGTGCGAGGGAAGTGGGGGAAAACGACGAGGGGCTCACTGCGCGTCGATTTGAGGCGGAGATGGGGTCGGGGAAGCAGCGACGAGGCTCGGCGACGATGGGCGGCGGAGCTCTGCTGCTCTGCTTCGACGCCAGCGAGGTGGGGTGGCGCTCGGGGTGGGGAAAACGGCTTGCGAGCTTCGCTGAGGGCCGAGGAAGCTCAACGCGGCGTCGGTGTAGTGGCTGCTAGGTCGGAGCAGGCGGTCGACGGTGAGGGGAAGCTTGGCGGCGGCAATGGTGCTCCGGCGACGTCGGTAGCCGGCTACGGTGGTTGAGGTGGTGCGCGGCTTGGCTTGAGAGCTTCACCGGGAGGAGGCGGAGCTCGTCGAGGGGCTTGGCGGCGACGGGGATGACCGGAGGGTAGAGCTCGACGTGGAGGTGGAGCTCGTGGCGGGAATGGCCGAGCAGCGGGGGAAACTTCGATTCCCATCGAGTGCTGCTCGATTCGAGCTGGGAATGGGTCGAGGGGCTAGCTAGGTGGATGAGGAAGCTTCGGGTGCAGGGGATTGGGAAACCATGGAGGGAATCGCCGTGGATTTTGGTTTGCGGCGCGAGAGCTCGAGCTCGGCTCTCTGCAACCGGAGGTGGAAGAAAGTGTGCGGGAGGACGGAGGAGAGGGAATGGCTGCATCGCTGGCCGGGAAAGGGTGTGAGGTTGCTCGGTGGAGTGTTGGGGCAAGCTAGGGAGGGCTAAGCGGCTTTGGGAACGCGCACGGGGTGCTTGGGCGACGGGGCCGCCATTGATGCGCCTGCAAGCTCAGGCAGAGCGCAGGCCACGGTTGGGCGTGGGGGATTGTGACGTGGGCGAGGGAAGATACGCCGCAGAGGTGCTTGGCGTGTAGCAGGCAGGAATCCGGCCGCGGGGCAGCGCTGCTCGACGTGCGCGCTGGCGGCCAATGGCGGAGCTTGGCTCACCATGATGGCATGCCCGCTCGCCGCGGCGAGGTGGCTTGTGCGGTGCGCGACAGGATAGATCAGGGGGTCAGACGCGTGCGCGAGAGGTCGGGACACGGTTGCCGAGGGATTGCCCGGTCGGCCGGGGTCGCCGCCTCTCGCCGGCCATGTGGCGGCCATTGCCGGCCTCGGGTAGAGCTGGCCGAGCTATCTGTCGGGACGCCCGTGGAGCTCCCTGGTTCAAATGTGTATATCTCCGAAAATTTGAACTACACTTCAAAAAGTGCAAACACAAAAGTTGGAGTTTTAAATGTGGGACACAACTTTATTTTTGGGGTGAACCTGAAATTTCGAATTTTTCAAGCTCAAACAAGCCATTTTTGAAAAGATGTTCTTCATGGTTTTTAGGGTTTTTGAGGGGCTTAACTACACAATTGGAAAAAGTTCCAAACAGTAACTAGGATTTATTTGTGATGACAAACAACTTTTATTTTTGGATATTTTCAAGTTTAGTATGAAATTTTTGAGATCTCAGTCGGGTGTTGATTTAGCCTTATTGAAATTCAAACTCGAATTTAAAAACAACTTAAGCGTGCTAAGACCATTGTTGTCCTTTACCCCTGTTCTTAGTGTGTTTTTAAGGTTCTAAACATCAGGGATGTCACACAATGATGGGTAACAAAATCAGCTAGGACCCGTCCTTTAACTGCTATAGCCGATTCGAAGCGCAAATCAAATTCCGATAAAGACAAAATCCATTTTCTGATTCTTCCATTCAAAACCAGCAATGACAACATATACTTTATACCAACATCATGGCTAACGACAACACATTCAGCCAATAGTAGATAATGTCTGAGCTTAGTAAAAGAAAAATATAAACATAAGCATAACTTTTCCACAGGAGAATACCTTGTTTCTGCATCTAGAAGTCTTCTGCTTACGAAATATATAACACGCTCTTTTCCTCCAAATTCTTGAATATGGGTTCATCCGATTGAAGAATCATCAGCCGATAAATACAATTTAAACAGCTTATCCTTCTAGGAGAAACTAACATAGGAGGAGACACTAAATATTGTTTGATTCTCTCCAAGGTTTCTTCCTGCTCTTTTCCCCATACAAATTTCTGATCGGCTTCCAGTGTCAGCAAAGGAGTAAACGGCTTAATCACTACTACAATGGGCACTATAATAACATCCAAAATAGCACTGTAATAATGGGCACCCTGTTTGTTATTAAGTTTATATCATTGCAGTGGCAGCACAATAATAGCGACCAATGTGTTGGTTATTAGAAATGTCACTGCAATAACGGGCTGATGACATCATCGTGCTCGTTACTACAAATGGACACTGTAATAACGGGCGGATTATGTCATCATGCCTGTTATTTTAGTGCTCATTTTCAATAACTCCAAAATGCTCCAAAAAATAGCAAAAAATAATAATAATTGGGGGAAGCCCTCATGAGGTCAGCCACCCCAATACTGTAAAACCTTGAATACATGTAGATAAAAATTTGTGTTTTATAAAAAAAGTAAAAAAAAATGGAGAATGTTGACCAAACATTAAAGAGAGGCAAAAAGTTGACTTTTAGATTCATCACTCCGGTGGTCAATCAGAGACTATGAATGCGTAGGGCTCGTTGAATACAGTCCGTTTGACTACTCACATGCTACAATAACCTGACCTTTTGTTTGGCCGACCCCTCCCCTGCCCTGAATCCCATCGTGCCTTTCTTCCGCCCCTCCAATTCCCATGAACCAGAGAGAAGGAGAAGGAGGGAGAAGGGAGAAGAGAAGGGAGGAGAACTAGGGTTCCTTTCCGTCCGTCTCCGCCGCTCCTGTCCAAAATAGGTTGAGCTTCCTCTCCCCTCCCCCTTTTTCCTTGAGTTTGGATCCTTCCCTCGCTGTTCATGGTGGTGCCTCCATTGGTGGTGCAGCTCAGAGATAATCGGCGGTTGTCGTGTCCCTGGCCGCTAGCAAACCGGTGAGAAATCGTGGTGGGGATCGTCGTCGTCGACATTGAAGTTATTCCTTGCAGAGGGGAAACCATAGGTGAGAGTTGCCCCTGTCCTAATCATGTTCCCCTAAGGTTTTGGATATGTTGTACCGTTGTTAGTTGCCATGGAGGGCTAGGGTTGAAGATTTACCCGCGTCGTTGTTCTCAGCACGTTGTTGATTCGTGCAGCTTTCGTTAATGGCTGTTTTACGTTATCTTAGTCGCCTCAAAAAAAATAAAAAGACTTTATATGAGTTGTAGTAGATTTAGAGCATGTTCCATACCCATAAATAACTCCACTATTGGATTTATGGTCAGAGAGATATTGATGTTTTATTCAGGCACTTTTTCAGTCCCATAATTCTGTGCAGTTTGTATTCCCTTGAAGATTTGGAAACTTAAATGACATAATTTCGTATTTTGTATCTAAAATAATGTTATCAGAAATTTCATAAGGTTTCCAGATTGGTAAAGATTACTTTCATACAAATTTTGGAGCTCTAGTTATATCTGTTTGATTGGGGATATTCTGCAGTGGTTGTCAGATTTTCAGATTAAGGTTCATCTGGAGATTAGCCCATGTTAATGATGTTTTCTGTGTTTGTACACAATTATGAAGATACATTACTTAAATTTAACTTTGAGATAGTAGAAGATGCTATTTTTTTTGGTCAGAGTCAATGTATACAAAAAAAAAGAGATTAATAGTGCTACTGTACTGACTAGAATTGTGTGTGCTTAGCGTGAGGACATTGGGTTCAGGCGCAGTAATGCTTTAATTAATGTATTTATTTTACAAGTGTGTTTGTGTGGTGCTGAGATGCATTTATGAACAGGTGGCGCACCTTCGGATCGTGCTTAGCTTGCTTTCTTGTGATCTTCGTTGAAGACAAGTAAACGTAGCGGTGGTTTTGCTATAACTTGACTTATTATTTATTCTACCTCCATCTAATTTAACATTCAGAATCACACTCTAATTATCTCAACTTGGAAGTTGGAGAAACTGATTTAATATATTGGAAGTTCTTTCATATAATTGTTATATGTGATGGTTGTGAAGAGATGATATGTGGCTATATTTACATGTGAGGGTAAGTGATGTTGTAAAGCATTTATGGTTGAGTTTTGGTGTGTGGCATCACGATATATGTGTATGATGAAGGTTGGATGTTTTGTGGTATTATCATCATTCATATGCACTCATTTCTAATGCATTTGAGTCAGGTCGGTGATGAAGTCATATAACTATTCTGGAGTGCTTATGCCAGATCGATGAGAAAGTTATATGGCTATTCCGGAGTTGTCTTGGTGTTTGTCGTAGTACCTATGGATGCGACCGTACCGATACAACATCATACATTGCCCGAGGAGGGGTACGATGTAGCTTCATACTTTGTTGGGTATGAAGGCAATGGACATGGCATGTGCATTGCACTTGCATTCCTTGTGGTTGAGATATTCAAGTATTGGTGGGTATGAGCTTTTATATTTCAGAAGTCGTTGTGGTTTATTTATTATTTCATATTCATATTCATATGATGTGGATAAATTAGATGTTTTATGTCTCTGATTATATTGTTGTCTAATGAACTTGTGGATTAAATAACTTGTTAAAGCAGTTTGCCTGCTGAGATTTATTCTCATCCCATTATCTTTCTCAGATGCTTGAGTGGATACATTGCTGGAAGGGATGGGATTAGCTTCATGTCATTGCTGCAATGCTTTTTGTTTAGTAAACCCTATTGTTTTCCACTCTGCGGTTTTCATACAAATGTGAGGACGTTATTTAATATTTATATCTATTGGAGATGGTTTTATATGGTCATCTTTATATGTCATTTATGTTATTGCTTCCGCACTTACTCTATTACCGGGGTTAAGCAGTTGAGTTTTTATATTCCAGTTTGTGGGATGGATGTTTAGTGACATCTTAGGCTATGTGGTGCCCGGGGTGTTACAATTACCCCTGCCCCATCAGTGGTGGGCTTTTTTGGAAATTCCAACACTTAGCAGTAGTGAGATTTGACCTCACGACCTCTCCCACGCGCACAACCCCCTCTACCACCACACCACACACTCACTAGTGTCTACTATCCATTTTCTTTCCCCACATATTATACTAACCCGAGTGTAAATCGTTTATTTAGGGCTCTAAACGAACTCAAAATGAAAACTTATCAACTACAAAGTTTCATAACTTTTTGCAATAAACAACTTTTATTTTGAAATTTTCTCCATCGGAGGTCATTTGCAAACTTTGAATTTAAAATTTGAACTCCTTCAAACTTAATTTTTGTCGACTAGATGATTTCAAATAAAATTTTCATAACTTTTCAAGATTTACAACTCTTGAAAAAAAATCAAACGATCTTTGTTATTATTGTGTCGCCTCCATTTCTAATAACACTCGTTATGATGACGTCATTGATGCCCATTATTGGAGTAGCCACAACAATAACACTTCCACCAATAACGTCAACAATGATGCACTGTAATAATGTTTTTAAGTGTGGCTGTTATTATTAGAAAATGGGCAGTGTTATTACCAGAGAGATTAGATATAAATCTTCTAATAAAATTTATCTTACCGATTAGTGACTCAAGTTTTGTCTTATTCTCTGGAGCAACAATTTTATTGATAAATCCAATGAGTTTCTGGCTGACTTCAATTTCTCTTTCATGAACTATACATCCCAAGAACTGACCAACAGATACACCAAATGCACATTTCAATGGATTCATCTTCAAGTCATGTTTCCTTGTACATTCCAATGTCTTACGTAAATCGGCTGTGGCGGACCACTCCGAAATTATTCCAAGTTAAGTACCTCCAGACCACTAATCGAGTAGTCAGGCACTTAATCCGGAATAAGCTGGAGCGCCGTCGGATTAAACCCGATTTAACCACGTACTTTTCTCGATCGAAACAACAGCACGCCCACACGAAGGTGAGTTCCAGAGATTACAACATTCCACAAATTTAACATACATAAAGGGGTAACATGGAGTTATTACAAACCGAGTTTGAAATTTAAATCAGAGTATCAAAGTCTTGCAGCGGCATTAAAGGTTCATTGCAGCGGAAGAATAAACTAACGACGATACAAGTAACACCATGCTGAAGCCTGCCACGGTGCTACTCCTCCCGTTCCTCGGCAGAGGACGGAACCCACTCGATGTGCCATCCAGGGGGAACCTGGGTAGGCCAAGTCAAAGCATCGACTGCCACATCCAACATTGTACCTGTAAATCAATGCCACAAGCAAGGTTGAGTATACTAATACTCAGCAAGGCTTACCCGTCGGGTGAAAACTACATCACCGACATCTAGACATGAGAGGCTTTTGGCTGGTGAGTTTGTTTGCCAAAGAGCAACTAAGAGTAGGTCCTTGCTTTCTTGTTTTAGCATCATATTCTAGTAGATTTAACCATTCTAGATTACATCCTCTCTAAGAATACAAGTGGTACAATACAATTTATTTCATAGAACAAGTTCATCAATCTCATAGTTTCACTTGTTACTCAATGCAGCAAGGCGGTCAAGCAGTCTCATTAACCGCGAGAAGCGGACAGTTCGAACCGAATTTTGCTACCTGGCCAGGGGAAACCCAACACACACAGACAATGCTTGCTATAAAAGGTACAAGCATTTCCCAACCTTTCCCATCGATCCACAATTCGGAACCGGGTCCACTTCCTTAGGATAAAGGTTTACTGCTTCACTCACAGTCTCACGCATATATCCACAAGTGTACGGCAGGGGAAAACAAAGTTTCCAAGGAGAGATGGCTATCGGCCCTAGCTGCTTCAATCTGGTACCGGGCTTACCGATTCCCATATATCGGCATGCATGTGGTACGTTCAAAAACTTGACACACTCAACCACACGTTTCGACCTTAAGTCCATTATCATACACGAACGGGAGATCTACATCTATCACCCCGCCCGTCAATCCTTATGATTCCAACATAAGTAAAGACAAGCAACTCCTATGCCTCGCGAGTGACAGGAAATCACTCGACTTGTAACGGACCTATAGCAATGCCCTATCGATCCTTTCATACTAGTGTTGCAAGTCATAGGTACTAGAAATGTGCAGCTAAGGTATTCAATCAACTCCTTGAAACGTAAATGCACAAGCATAGGGAATTCATAGATGCATAAGTTTTAAAGGTTAGGTTATGCTCCGGGGCTTGCTTTCTTGCTCTAGCTGGGAGTTAGCCTCCGGGTTGGTCGATCCTTCGCCAGCACCTCCCTCCGGGATTCCTTCTTCGTCGGCGGGGATGAGATGGTAGGTGGCGTCCGGAATAGCACCTTCAACATGAGATGCATAACTTATTGTGGCTGCCTATTGATTCCAAGATTAAGGCCTTGAAGGCCATATTCACCTAGACATGATTAAGTACTATTCTTTTCTTCACAAAAATAGAGTAGTGGTGTGGAAAAATTTTTATTCATTTTCGATGGTGATTGTGTACATATATAAAAGAATTTCCATTTATTATTTTGAAGATAGGATGCTGTTCTTGAATTTTAAACCTCTCTATGTTTTATTTTAATTAATTATGAAAAAGCTCTATTCTTTTATATAACTCGATTTCCACCTTAATTTCTTCTCATTTTTGTTTCTCCTTTTCTGTTCATCCTTTTAATCTATAAACTTTATGACAGCTACTAGAGTATAAGAGCTAAGCTCACTCCAAAATTTAGCTAAATCTGAGCTACACAAAATTTATTAAAAATAATTTAAACTGCTGCCTACAGAAATGAAATAAATTCATATAAAATTGAAAATACATCCAAATCAGGAAATTTTCCTACCAAAGCTAGTCATGAACGCAAGGAGAGCTCTGGCCAAGTGGTGGCTCAAAATAACCCTTGGACAGTCCTCAATAAATTTCTATCCAAAAACACATATCTATTTATTTGCTAGTCTAAACAGAGCAAAAATTAAGTTTTGCATTTTTAACAGATGTGCTAACAAGTTTTTAGGCCTCTAGAGAAAAATGGTGATTTTTCACTGCATGGATTATTTTTAACAATTTCTGGACTACAAAAAGATAGGAAACACATTTTAATTCATAATTGAAGCTACAGTCAATATTTTTAGGTCCCCGTTGGACACAAGTTGTCCAAAGTCACTACCAACAACATATCCAAAGATCAACCCTAGCGGAGCTCTGGATTTGAAATGGTGCACAAGTTTCAAAGTTTACAGTTTGAATTTTAATTCAAAAATGGTTCACCAAAAGTATATACATGCTGAAATGAGATTGGAGCTTACAATCTCACGAGTCCAGGGAGTATTTTTGTGCATTTTTCTGATTTTTGTACGGTTTTTAACGGATTTTACAAGATTCGGGAAAAATAGATCTAGGTTTAAGAATCTTTTTACGCTGGAGACCCTAGAACTTTCAAAACCTTTCAAACCAGTCCCTGACTTTTGCGCAGAGGACCCTAGAAAAACGAAGACGATGAACTTTGGTCCATGGGTCGTCGCCGGAGTTGCGCCGGCCAAACGACGGCGAGATAGGGTCGGGGAAGTGGGGGAAAAGCACTAGGGGCTCACCACGAGTCGATTGGTGACGGTTGGGAGGCCGAGGAATGCTCGGAAGATGGCCGGCGGCGATGCAGTGGCGGCGCGGTCGCCGCGGCTTCTACTTCGGTGAGGTCGGTGGGTCTCGTCGGGGTTGGAGGGGTCCTAGAGCACCAGTGGAGCTCGGGGAAGCTGCTGGCGTGCTCGGTTGACCTCGGGGACGGCTCGGAGTAGGGTCTCGACGTGAGGGTGCTCCGGCGGCCGAAAAATGGAGATTGGGGGAAATCTCGATTTCTCGCCGGAGAATCGATGATAGCTCGTGAGGAGTGGGGGAATGGGAGGCTAGTGGAGGGGTCTAGCTTCGTGCGCAAGGAATTTGGGAATGGTGGAGAGTGTAGGGCGAATTTCGTCTCGAAGCTCGGCTCGGTCCGTGCGGCGCGAGGTGGAAGACGACGGAGCGAGGCGCGAGGAGACGAACTGGAGAAGTGCGCGAGCTAGAGGAGAGTGAGAGTGGCTCGGTGGGAGACTTGGGCACGCTAGAGAGGGTCGTGCAGCCTCGGGAGCGCGCGTGAGGAGTAATGGCCGACGTGACGCGCCATTGATGCGCGTCGAGCTCGAACAGAGCGCGAGCGCGGGGTTGGGCGTCGAAGATTGAGGCGTGGAGCAGTGGAAGATTTCCTGCAGCGCGTCTTGGAGCGTAGCGGAGGAGAATCTCACGCGAGGCGGCTCTGCGCGACGCGCGCACGAGCGCGCGGCCACGGCGGCGCCCGACCGCCATGATGGCGCTCCGCGGCGCGAGGCAACACGGCGCGTCGACGGCGATGTGACGGTGCGGGAAGGGCTGGACAAGCGCAAGACGACACGCGCCACCCGACGCCGCGGCTCGGCCAGCTCGGCGCGGCCTCCGCCGCTCGCCGGCCACGTGGCGGCCGACGCCCGACCGGAGCAGGGGCGCGCCAGGGCCACTGTTGGCGCCCGTGGAGCTCCTTTGCCCCATGTGAATTTTCTCCAAAAATTTGAACTGAACATGAAAAAGTGTGAAAATAAAAGTTGGAGTTTGAGAGGTGGGACACAACTTTCTTTTTGGGGTGAACCTGAAATTTCAAAGTTTTCGAGCTCAAACAACCCAATTTCAAAAAGGTGCCTAGAACTGTATTTCGAGTTTTTGAGGGACTAAACTGCAAAATTTTCAAACGTTCCAAGCAGTGACTAGGCCTTATTTGTGATGACAAACAACTTTTATTTTTGGAGATTTTCAAGTTTAGTACAAAAATTTTGAGATTTCAGTTGGGTGTCAAACAACCCTTGTTTTTGAATTTCACTTTGAATTTTTGATGGATTTTTGAATTTCAACCCATAATTCCCTTTTGCATTGGTTTTAAGTGTACTTTTAATACTTTTACATCAGAGATGTCACATCGGCTAAGTGTTGTCTATAACATTTGGATTTCACCACAACATCATTAATATAAATTTCAACAATCTTACCAATAAGCTCATAGAAAATATAATTCATAGCACGTTGATAGGTAACTCCAGCATTTTTCAAGCCAAAAGTCATAGCTAGTCATTCATATAAGCCGATATGCCTAGGACAATGAAAAGCAGTTTTATGAATATCTTCTTTAGCCATAAAAATCTGATTATAACCAGCGTTACCATCCATGAAGCTGATGACTTTATGTCCTGCTGCAGCATCAACTAGCAAATTGGCAATGGGCATCGGATACCCAACAATTGCAGTCGTCTTGTTGAGATTCCTAAAAATCAATGCATACACGAAGTTTCCCATTCTTTTTATATACAAGAACCACATTAGAAATCCACTCAGCATATCGACATTACCTAATCAATTTAGCTTCAATCAATTTAGTAATTTTGGCCTTAATATGAGGTAGAACATTTGGATTACATCAACGTGGATCTTCTTGATGTGGCCGATATCCTGGCTTGATAGGTAACCGATGTTCAACAATGGATCGGTCTAGACCAGGCATTCATAATATTCCCAAGCAAAACAATCATTGAATTCTCTCAACAAAGAAATCAATTCTTTTTTATACTCAGGATCTAATTTTGCACTAATAAACATCAGCCTTGGTTTACTACCATCACCTAAATCTATTCCTTCAAATACATCGCTGACGTAAAGCCAAATCCTAACTTTCCTTCATCGTCTTCAAGGAACTCATTGTTGGCACTTCTTAACGTCACTGGAATTGTGCCGTTAGAAAGCCAGTGGGAAACTCTTGCCCTATAGAATAAAATATTCTGCAAGCGCACAGAATGACCGTGTAGCACTTCACCTTGGAGTATTCCAGAGTATCGTAAATTTCCACGGGGAAGCTCTTTGGTTAAAGTGATATTGAGAAATTATACCAGGATCACATTCTAGAAATATACACCAACTATCTTAGGGGAGATAACTGGGGCGCAAAGATATGATAGGTGGCTACCCTAAATGACTTAGCTTATCTAAAAGGTAAGCTAGATAGAAGGTCAAAATGACCAGCGACACAGGAGACTTCTACACTTAGAGATAGAAAAGAAGGGGGACCTAACGGCAACCTGCAACTACTGCTATCAAAACACCCGAACGTTGTGGTCGCACAAAGGACGGACAAGGCTGTCACCACTTGCTGCCTACCACTCTCTTTCCGTGGGGTGGAACACAATTCTAGCTAACACCTAACCAAACACCACGTCTGGGTTCGATGCTAGGATTTCTTGTGAGGCCTTCACAAGAAACCCCCCTCTACCTAGGAGACGGCTAAATCTCCTAGTCCGGGCAAGAAACCCGTAAGGTAAAAGCCTGACAAACTAACTAGACTCTAACTGAATCTAAAGGTTACGAAATGAAAGGATCACACTACTTTCCTAGATAAACTAAGGAAAGCAGGAAAGGAAAGCTTAACCGATAAAGTAAAGAAGATAACTATATTGATAAAGGAAATATTTGAAGTATAAAGAAAAGATACAAGAACTTTACCCGATCTCCGAGAGACTCCGGAACCTCGAGGCAAGCTCGACTCAAGTCTAACTCCCAACTCTAATCTACTCTAGAAAATATAAAAAGTAGAGAAGCTCCTTCTTGGTGTGTGTTGAGAAGTGAAGTGGAGGCCTCCTTTTATAGCTTGAGCAGGTCGGTTGAGCATCTTGGCGGTTAAGTTAGCTCAGATGCAACCGTCCTCAGAAGAGCGCCTTGGACGGAGTCGGTGGCCGGCCGTTCGGCCGGTTCCTAGCCGATCGGCCAGGGTTGGTCGCCATCTGGCACCGCTGTTCGCAGCAACGCTCTGGATTGCCTCCTAGTGTCAGTAGTTATGACGGTTATTAACTGCCTGGCAGTTAAGGCATGCAAGTGGGCCCTCTAATCCATGTGATGTGCCTTTCGGGCCCTTTGATCAAACCGTCATTGGATGAATGGCTTGGATGCTTTGCATGCGTGCTAATTTGCTCCTGGATCAGTGACTTGTCATTTGGCCGAGATGTCTGGCCGGCCGGTCAGGACTTGGCCGGTCGGCCAGGCTTTTTGCCTGTTTTTGTCCTATTTTCTGCCACGTGTCCCTGCATTCACAACTTCACCAAAACTTGTGGAATTTGTCAAATATAAGCAAAATATACATGGAACATTGTGCAAAGTTCTCATTTTATCCGAAATGTTGACGGTCACAAGGTGTCATAATGGCCGTCAACACACCCCCAAGCTTATCCCTTTGCTCGTCCTTGAGCAAAGCTAAAACTTAGGCTCGGTGGATCAGGAGTTGCGTCAATGCATACCCCCTACAAGTACCCTGTGCATAAACCTAAACTCTGACAAAGTAGATTGAATTAATTGGCACATAATCAATTCTTACATTTTCTCATCTGTGGGGCTTATTGCTTTTCGTCTTTGTCACAGGTAGTTGGAAAGCTGATCGATCATCACCGGAGTTTCCTGCAGCTGTTCAGGTTCCTCCTCGGGGAGATAATTTTCACAAAGATGGTAAATATCCCTGATGGTACTCTCGAGTCACTCAAGTGTATAAATCCTCACCTTGGTCGAACCGACCATGACTCCTACTCTAATGGCCGATATCTGGAGCTTTGGGTAGGGAAAAAGAAGCATACCTTGGTTGCCTTTGTTGAAGTAGTGCTCATCAAATTCCCATCCTTGGAATTTAATGTTTAGGGGAAGAGGAGAGAATGGACTCACACATGGAAAGATTGCTTGATTCTTTGGCTCATATTGTACTCTTTTTGTAGATCTTCTTTCTCCTTTCTCTTCTTTCTTTCTCTCTCTTTCTCTTTTTTTTAGGGAGGAGAGAGGATAGGTAAAATAGGAGCTCAGATCCTTGCTTGAATTCATGAGTATTTTCATTGGAGCCTTTTTCTTGAATCATGGGTAGAATAGGTACACAGTGGAGATTTTGGGCTAGTTAGTGAAATATGTTGTCCAGCGAAGGTGGATGTTAATACTCAGAGTGAGAAATCAACATGCCGGACAGTTTGAGGCTAGCAGACAATGATTACGCGAAGGAGAAGGAGTAGGTAGATGATAAGCATTTCCTTCACGAGAACACACCGCTCGACAAATCTCAAAGTAACACAAGACTGCATATGGTGGCTAGAATAAAATTTTGCATATATGGCTCTGGTGGGTCAATCATCCATCAGGGTATTTTCCATGAACTAATCTACTCCCGTGAGGTTCCTTATTGAGCATGCATTCTTACTCTAGTTCAAACCATATCAATATTCCCAACAACTAGACTTTGACAACTATTGCTTATGCTCCCACTATAATGAAACATAGGGGAACGCCACATGCCAACGAACTCAAGTACTAAGAGAGTAAAGGGTTATGTACGAGGCATGTGTAAAGCATAAACAGAGCAAATATTCATCATGTCCAAAAAAAGAACTTGCAAAACTTCCATGTACAAATTACTTGGAGAATTCTCTTCCTTTTATTATTATTAATAAGATTCTAAAGCATGTCATGGCATTTCAAGAAATTAAACGACAAAGGAACGACAGATAACTTACCTGTGATACCTCCCCCAAGCTTCGATGAAGCTCAGTAGTCTGGCTGGTCGGGGTTCTGCTGGTTGGGGTTGAGATCCATACGCTGGAAGATGGTTGAGATGTCGTAGTGCGTGAATGTCGCCATCGCCCAGTTCTGCTGCGTGAGATCCGTGTTGTGTGCCATGTCCTGGTTCATCTGTTGCTGCTGCTGGTAGAGCTCACTGATGTGGCGGTTCCACTCCGAAATTATTCCAAGTTAAGTACCTCGGGACCACTAATCAAGTAGTCAGGCACTTAATCCGGAATAAGCTGGAGCGCCGTCGGATTAAACCCGATTAACCACGTTCTTTTCTCGATCGAAACAACAGCACGCCCACACGAAGGTGAGTTCCAGAGATTACAACATTCCACAAATTAACATACACAAATAGTATCTCAAAGTTATTACAAACCAAGTTTGAAATGAAATCAGAGTATCAAAGTCTTGCAGCGGAAATAAAATAGTTCATTGCAGCGGAAGTAAATAAACTAACGATGATACAAATAACACCATGCTGAAGCCTGCCACGGTGCTACTCCTCCTGATCCTCGGCAGAGGACGGAACCCATTCGATGTGCCAGCCAGGTGGAACATGGGTAGGCCAAGACAAAGCATCGACATCCAAAGGTGTACCTGTAAATCATTGCCACAAGCAAGGCTGAGTATACTAATACTCAGCAAGGCTTACCCGTCGGGTGAAAACTACATCACCGACATCTAGACATGAGAGGCTTTTGGCTGGTGGGTTTGTTTGCCAAAAAGCAACTAAAATAGGTCCTTGCTTTCAAGTTTTAGCATCATATTCTAGTAAATTTAACCATTCTAGATTAGCATCCTTCCTAAGCATACAAGTGGTGCAATACAATTTAATTCATACAACAAGTTTATCAATCTCAAAGTTCCACTTGTTACTCAATGTAGCATGACGGTCAAGCAGTCTCATTAACCGCGAGAAGCGGACAGTTCGAACCGAATTTCTGCTACCTGGCCAGGGGAAACCCAACACACACGGATACTCTGCTTGCTATAAAAGGTACAAGCATTTCCCAACCTTTCCCATCAATCCACAATTCGGGACCGGGTCCATTTCCTTAGGATAAAGGTTTACTGCTTCACTCACAGTCTCACGCATATATCCACAAGTGTACGGCAGGGGAAAACAAAGTTTCCAAGGAGAGATGGCTATCGGCCCTAGCTGCTTCAATCTGGTACCGGGCTTACCGATCCCCATACATCGGCATGCATGTGGTACGTTCAAAACCTTGACACACACATCCACACATTTCGACCTTAATCAATTATCATACACGGACGGGAGATCTACATCTATCATCCCGCCCGTCAATCCTTATGATTCCAACATAAGTAAAGACAAGCAATTCCTATGTCTCGCGAGTGACAGGAAAACACTCGACTTGTAACGGACCTAAAGCAATGCCCTTTCGATCCTTTCATGCTAGTATTGCAAGTCATAGGTACTAGGAAGTGTGCAGCTAAGGTATTCAATCAACTCCTTGAACGTAAATGCACAAGCATAGAGAAGTCATAATGCATAATTGGTAAAGGTTAGGTTATGCTCCGGGGCTTGCCTTCTTGCTCAAACTGGGGGTTAGCCTCCGGATTGGTCGATCCTGCACCGGCACCTTCCTCCGGGACTTCTTCCTCGTCTGCGGGGATGAGGTGGTAGTTGCCGTCCGGGATGGCGCCTTCTACATGAGATGCATAGTTTAAGGCGGCTGCCTACAGATTCTAAGATTAAGGCCCTTGAAGGCCATATTCACCTAGACATGCTTAAGCATTACTATGCTCTTCACAAAAACAAGGTGTAGGTGTGGAAATAGTTTTATTGATTTCGATGGTGATTGTGTACATATATAAAAGAATTCTATTTATTCTTCTCAAGTTTAGGATGCTGTTCTGAATTTGAGAATTTCTTTATTTTACTCTAACTAATTAACCAAAAAGGTTATTCTTTTATATAAATCAATTTCCACCTAGATTCCTTCTCAGTTTTGTTTCTCCATTTCTGTTCATCATTTTTAGCTATAAACTTTATGGCAGCTACTGGAGTATAAGAGCTAATCTCACTCCAAAATTTAGCTAATTTTGAGCTACACACAATTTATTAAAAATATAACAAACAGCTAACTGCAGAAGTGAAATAAATTCATATAAAATTAAAAATTTATCCATTTCAGGAGATTTTCCTACCAAAGCTAAGCATAGGCATGAGGAGGGCTTTGGCCAAGTGGTGGCTCAAAATAACCCTTGGGTAATCCTCAATAAATTTCTAACCAAAAACACATATTTATTTATTTGCTATCCTAAACAGAGCAAAAATTAAGTTTTTCATTTTTAACATGTGTGCTAACAAGTTTTTAGTCCTCTGGAGCAAAATGGTGATTTTTCACTGCACAGATTATTTTTAATGATTTCTGCACTGCAAAAAGACAGGAAATACATTTTAATTCATAACTGGTGCTACACTGCATATTTTTAGGTCCCCTTTGGACACAAGCTGTCCAAAGTCACTATACACAACATATCCAAGGATCAACCCTAGCGGAGCTCTGGATTTGAAATGGTGCACAACTTTCAGTTTTCATAGTTTGAATTTTAATTCAAAAACAGTTCATCAAAAGTATAAACATGTCTAATAGAGATTGTAGTTTAGACTCTCACGAATCCAGGGAGTATTTTTGTTCATTTTTCTGATTTTTGTACGATTTTTAATGGATTTTACAAGATTCGGGAAAATCAAATCTAGGTTTAAGAATCTATTTTCGCAGGGAACCCTAGAACTTTCAAAACTTCACGAACAAGTCCCTGGACTTTTGCACAGAGACCCCTAGACAAACGAAGAAGATGAAGTTCGGTCCCTGGGACCTCGCCGGAGTTGCGCCGGCCAAACGACGGCGAACTAGGCACGGGGAAGTGGGGAAAATGGATCCTGGGCTCACCACGAGTCGTTTGGGGACGGTTTGGAGGCCGAGGATGGTCGGGGTTGCGCCGGCGACGAGGTGGTGGCGGCGCGGCCGCTGCGGCTTCTACGCCGGTGAGCTCGGGGTCGTTCGCCGAGGTTCGAGGGGTCCTAGAGCACCAGTGGAGCTCGAGGAAGCCAATGGCGTGCTCGGTTGACCTCGGGGACGGCTCGGAGTAGGGGCTCGACGTGCGGGTGCTCCGGTGGCCGGAATTCGCGATTTGGGGGAAATCTCAAATTCTCGCCGGAGAAGGGACAATAGCTTGGGGAAAGTGGGGGAAAATGGAGCTGGAGTAGAGGTCTAGCTTCGTGCACGATGAATTTGGGAATGGTGGAGAGTGGAGGGCGAATTTCTCGGCGAAGCTCGGCTCGGTCCGTGCGGCGTGAGGAAGAAGACGACGGAGCGAGCGCGAGGAGATGAACTGGAGAAGTGAGCGAGCAAGTGGAGTGTGAGAATGACTCGGTGGGAGGCTTGGGCTCGCTAGAGCGGGGTCGTGATGCCTCGGGAGCGTGCGCGCGGAGTAAAGGCCGACGTGACGCGCCATTGATGCATGCCCGAGCTCGAACAGAGCGCGCGCGACACGATTGGGCGAGGAAGATTGTGGCGTGATCGCTGGGGATCCTCCACAGTGCTCCTTGGCGCGTAGCCAGCGAGCATCGCGACTGCGGGGCGGCGCTGCGCGGCTGCGACCAGTGCCGAGCGAGCTCGCCATGATGGCGCTCCGCGGCGCGAGGCAGCAGGGCGCCGCCGCCCACGAAGTGACGGTACGGAAGGCTTGGGACAAACGCGCGAGGACAAAAGCTAGCCGCCGCCACGGCTCGGCCGACCCGACGCGGTCTCCGCCACACGCCTGCCACGTGGCGGCCGGACTCCGGCCAGAGCAAGGCGCGCCAGGGGCGAGCTGGCAGCCCCTTGAACTTTCTCCAAAAATTCGAACTGAACTTCAAAACGGGTAAAATTAAAAGTTGGGGTCTGAGGTGTGGGACACAACTTTCGAGCTTGGACCAGGCACTTCGACCAGGCGCTACGGCGCTTCGAGCTTGAACCGCAAGCTCGAGCTTGCCGAGCCTCGAATGGTCGGAAACGCCACTCGAGGGTGAGTGCCCCCCCTCGAGCTTGGCTGCGAAGCCTCGAGCGTGCCGGAACGCGCGGCCTCGAATCGTGACGGACTGCGGGGCCTCGAGGGTCCTATCGTGCGGCCTCGAATCGTGACGGAAACTACTGGCTAGGCTCGATCGTCACGGACATAGCTCGATCGTCACGGACAATACTGGCTAAGCTCGATCGTGACGGACATCCCCGCTCGAGGGTCATCGAGCGGAACGAACGCCGTGGCGAGGTTGTCGCGAAGGGCTGTAGGTGATGACAACTACTCTTTTGGTCCGAGATTTTTAAGTTCAGCACCAAAGTCTTGAGATTTCAGTTGGGTGCCCAAGGTCCTTTGCTTTTGAAGTTAAATTTGAATTTTGATGAATTTTTGAGTTCCTACACCACTTTTCCCCCTTTTTAACCTGTTTTAAAAGTACTTCCAATATTTTTACATCAGGGATGTCACAACTGAGCCGGGTGTTGATCTGCGAGATCTCTCGAGTGAACGGGTTCTCGTAGTCGTACCGAGCTGAAGTGGATAGTCCAACCTGTGGACCATAAGAACCCATACCTCCAAAGTAGTAGTACCCGGAATCCTGGCCATAGCCTGGCATGGTTCCTGTGTACTGGCCTGACCCTCCTTGGAAGTAGTCGTACATCTGCTTGAAGGTCATGTTGGAAGTCGGGTTAGGTAGAGGCATCTGTGATGTCCCGGGCTCTCCAGATGATGGCATCTGTGAAGTGCCTGCCTCGGTCTGCCTTTCCAGCAGGGTCCTGCTACGTGTTGTTGGTCGTGTCCCAGCCACACTTTGGCGTGCTGGTTCCTTCTTCCTCATCTGCAATTTAAGCCGCTTCACCGAGTAGAGTCCGAGGTTTGAGCAGGGAAACTCAATCTCTTCCTCGTACCCGGGGTAACACATAAAAAGAGTATGGTTCGGCCCTTCCCGCATCAAATGCCCTTGCACAAAATGATCAAGACCAATTTGGGTTTGATACTCCTGTGTCAATGGCAAGTAGGTGACTTCTGCATTTGTCAAAGCACCGACATACGTGGCGATACGAGTCACCAGCGAAGTAATGCCAATGGTGCATTTTGTAGTCACCATCCTTTTCCAATGACTAAGCATACTCAATACGGGAGAAAACTTTATCTTTTTAGCCATAGCGTAAAGGCAAGGCAACTCAGCATTAAGACAAAGACGTAAATCTGCACGAGGATGAACAACCATAGCAATCCATTTTGCCAAAAACCGCAGCGTAGGATTATGAATGGAAGTTATGCTGTTTTTGGTGCTGAAAGAATCATCAGAGATGGAGTCCCACCATGAGGTTCGCTCATAATGGTGGTCCTTCTCCAAAATATTGGGGTTGAAAATGCAACGTTGATGAAAACCAAGAGCATTGCTAAACTGGCGAGAGTTCAAAATAAAATCCTCATTGAAAAATCGAAATCGAATGATAGTTTCTTTCGGGGTGGTTTCGATATTCGAACTCATCAGAAATTCAATAGTGAGAAGACTCGAACCTGATTCCATGATAGTGTGGAAGTGCTCCCAACCTGCATACTTGAATGCACGATCCATGTCATTCCCAAGTCCGTCTTGATGAGAAGGAGAGGGCTGAAGACAGTAACATGTGCAAAGTTGTGATTCTTCAACAACTCCAGCGCACTCCTTTCGTATTCGGTTCATGGCACGATTTGATCAATCACGACAAGAACTCGAATACGGAAGGGACCTTGTGGTGGTGTTGACACTTCTTCTTCTTCTTCATACATGACATTGCGGTGGACAGGCATGTCCATCGACATATTATCCCGAGAAGAGGCAGAGCTGTGCGAGTGACGTGAGCTTGATGGAGTCAGCTTCTTCGAGCTTGCCGGCTGCCCTCTTTGCTCCACGCAACATGATGCTTGCTGCAAGGTTAGTGCTCACAATACCTGAGGGGAAATATATCAGGGGGTTAGCGGTTAGTCGTCCTTGTGGGGGATTAACCTCCACAAAACGTTCTTGTCTTGAAAGCCAATATTATTCCAACGAAAGAAAAAAGGAAAATATTTTTGGGGTGTATGTGTTTGAACAACACACACAGAATTTTCTTGATATTTTTTTTAGCTCTTGCACTTAGCTTAATTAATGGCTAATTAAACTAGCAAGGAGATTAGAGCACACGAGAGGGAAAAGAGCACAGAGCAAGGAAGATGAGTGTGCACCTACGCTTTGGTGTGCCTCAAGGAGACCTCGGCGCCGGCTTTTATAGGCGGGCGTCGGTGGGTGGTCGGCCGGCCGGCCGGTGAACGGCGGCGGCTTGGCCACGGCGACGGCCTAGGCGTAGGCCTTTTCCTTGTTGTGGCGCGGTTGGTGACGACGGGACGCGAGCGGCCGAGAGCAAGCTGGCCGGCCGGAGTGGAGCCGATCGGCTCCTTGTCTTCACGTGGCTCATGATTTCTTCTCTGACTCTGATCCCTGCACGTTAGTGCTCCACTGCGCTTGGGTAGCGCCTCTGTGGCCGACAGGTGGGGCCGGCCGACCAGGTTGTGGCCGATCGGCCAAGTGACTTGGCCATTTTTTTTATATGCAGTGAATCAAAGGAAATAATGCACAAAATAAATTTGCAAGAATTTAAATATGCCATGAGTGAATGAAAAGGGAAAGTAAATGCACAAAAATAAACTATCCTATATGCGAATGCATGAATGGATAACTGCCACGTACCTTATGGCGAGGGCTCGTCTTTCCTGTCCTGAGCAGGACTTCTAAGCTGTTGAGCTTGATCACCTCCTGATGACTCAGTAGGTGGATTCTCACCTCCTGATGGTTCAGAAAGTGGTGTCTTCTTCCGCCATTCCTTTCGGATGATCGGAGGTGGATCGACCTTGTCTTCTTGTTCCGACTCTAGAGCTTTCTTGCGTTGGATCCTTCGTATTGCTTGTTTCCGGTTGTGGCTTTTGGTGGCTTTGTATAATCGTAACGCCTCAAGCGTCATGATTATTTCGTCCATGGTCGGGATTGATGGATTTCCTCGCCCTCTCTTGGACGGCTTCCGTGCGACTGCCTTGACTTGGGCACATTGTTCCACCTTTGGCTTAAAGGTGAATTTCTCCTTCTGGCCATTGATGTTGAGCAAGATTTCTCCAGCCCCAACATCGATGTTTGCTCTTGCAGTGCTCAAGAACGGTCTTCCCAATATGAGAGGCGTCTTGGTGTCAACTTCCATGTCGAGAACGACGAAGTCTACGGGAACGAAGAAGTCCCGAATCTTGACTGGGATATCCTCCGCAATTCCCGCTAGGTAGCGAATCGATTGATCCGCCAGCCGCAAACACATGGCAGTACGAGCAAGCGCATGATGGTTAAGTTTATCATAAACTACCTTGGGCATGACACTGACACTTGCTCCCAAGTCGCACAAGGCACGGTTGAAGTGTTGGTTCCCGATCGAGCATGAGATAGTGGGGTGTCCTGGATCCTTCTTTTTCTCAGGGAGAGGATCGAGTATAGCTGAGCTACACTCTTCCGTCAGGCGTACTATCTCGGTGGCAGGCAAGGACCTCTTGTTCCCAAGAATGTCCTACAGGTATTTTGCGTAGGTGGGTACCTGCATAGCGTAAAGAAGCGGTATATTGACATAAAGCTTCTTAATACCTCCACGAATTTGCCGAATTGTTCGTCGGCCACCGGCTTCCTTCTCCGTTCCGGAAACGGTAAGGCAGTCGTGTCATAGTACTCCTTTGAAGCCCGTGGGACTTCACTGGTCTCTTCCTGGGTAGCTTCGGTTGGTTCCTTGCCATCCTCTTCCTCAGCTTCTGGCTTAGTATTCCTAGCGGGTACGGCTTCCCGTTGAGTACCTGCATCTTTAGGTGGAGATGGATCCCGCGTGGACTTTCCAGTCCGCGTGGTAACAGCACTAACACTTTCTTTATGGGGTGCTTCCGGTTGCCCACGAAGTTTTCCCACATTAGCATTAGGACAAGATGCAGCCAATTGAGCAATTTGAGTTTCCATCATCTTATTAAAACTCAATTGGTTTTTAACAACAGAATTAAATCCCTCAATTTGGGTGGCCATAGACTCTAAGACTTTATCAGTAGCAAGAAACTTTTTACTGATGCTATCATTAATTTGTTTTTGGCCATACCATATATCTTTCAAAGTAGGAGAAGAATTATTGTTGTAGAATGAATTACCTTGCTGTTGGCCGAAGGGGAGGTTGGGCTTGGAGTTCCAACCTTGCTGGGGGCGGAAGCCTGCATTGGGATTCCCATTCCCGATGAAGTTCGCTTCCTCTTGAGTGCTCGGGCAACTGTAGCCCGAGTGTTCGGTGTCACCACATGTCTCACATGTGATTAGTGAACCCGCAATCTGCGCCATCTCCTGGGTAGGAGATTCCAACTTCTTCATAAGAATGTCCATTTTAGCGGCCAGCATGTCGATAGAGTCGACTTGATGAACTCCTCTGGTACGGGCTGACTGCCTATCTCCCTTCCAACTTTGGTTGTAGGCGATTTTCTCCATTAGAGCCTTTGCTCCTGGCACTTCCAGCGAGAGAAATGATCCTCCTGCTGCTGCATCAAGATGTTCTTGAGATCTCAGGTTCAACCCGTGGAAGAAACTCTGGGTGACCAGCCATTCTTCCAGGCCATGATGTGGGCATGCTGCAATATACTCTTGCAGACTCTCCCAAGCTTCCGAAACAGTTTCATCTTCCTGTTGCTGGAAACCTGATATCTTCCCTCGGTAAACATTGGTTTTGCTCACCGGAAAATATTTGGTCAGAAATGCATCGGCGCAGGTCTGCCAAACATTGTTGAAGGAGGCCTTGCTGGTGTAGAACCATAATTTCGCCTTCCCAAGTAGCGAAAACGGAAACAAACGCAACCGAATAGAATCCATAGTAGAACCTTTGGGATCAATGGTGCTACTCACTTCAAGGAGCGTTTGAAGGTGAGCGTTGGCGTCCTCTGACGCCTTCCCATAGAATTGATTGGCCTGAACCATATTGATGAGGCCAGTTTTCAATTCGAAACAATTTCCACCTTGGTTCCCATTATCCTCAAGGCCTGGAAAGCTGCTGCTTGATGGGGCAGAGAACTGACGGAGGGTCTTGGTGGGAGCCATGGGGTTTGGTGGTGGAGCTGAGCAACTGCGACTGTCACTGAGCTTTCTCTGGGGTGGGACGACTCTGCGTCTCACGACCCGTCCAATACGCTCTGGACTAGGATCAAAGTTTGAAGGTAGGTCGAAACCGGTCATGCACTGCTCTGCAAAATAATCACAAAGACAAAGAGAGCAGTGGTAAACCCGCTAAGAGTAGCGGTGATAAGACTAGAAATGTCTTCCAAAATTTAATTCAACAATATACTTTAGCCAATTGCTTCCCCGGCAACGGCGCTAGAAATGCTTGTTGGCACTTCTTAACGTCACTGGAATTGTGCCGTTAGAAAGCCAGTGGGAAACTCTTGCCCTATAGAATAAAATATTCTGCAAGCGCACAGAATGACCGTGTAGCACTTCACCTTGGAGTATTTCAGGGTATCGTAAATTTCCACATGGGAGCTCTTTGGTTAAAGTGATATTGAGAAATTATACTAGGATCACATTCTAGAAATATACACCAACTATCTTAGGGGAGATAACTGGGGCGCAAAGATATGATAGGTGGCTACCCTAAATGACTTAGCTTATCTAAAAGGTAAGCTAGATAGAAGGTCAAAATAACCAGCGACACAGGAGACTTCTACACTTAGAGATAGAAAAGAAGCTGGGAGAGCAACGAGTGAGAGAGGATTTCTAAGACACTCCTAAACTTATCAGAAAGCCTCTAAAGATCTAGACTAGAACTCTACCTAGCTGTCAGGGAAAAGAGCTTACTTCGGCGGCTGGAAGAGGAAAGGTCCAGACGGGATAGAAGGGGGACCTAACGGCAACCTGCAACTACTGCTATGAAAACACCCAAACGTTGTGGTCACACAAAAGATGGACAAGGCTGTCACCACTTGCCGCCTACCACTCTCTTTCCGTGGGGTGGAACACAATTCTAGCTAACACCTAACCAAACACCACGTCTGGGTTCGATGCTAGGATTTCTTGTGAGGCCTTCACAAGAAACCCCCCTCTACCTAGGAGACGGCTAAATCTCCTAGTCCGGGCGAGAAACCCGTAAGGTAAAAGCCTGACAAACTAACTAGACTCTAACTGAATCTAAAGGTTACGAAATGAAAGGATCACACTACTTTCCTAGATAAACTAAGGAAAGCAGGAAAGGAAAGCTTAACCGATAAAGTAAAGAAGATAACTATATTGATAAAGGAAATATTCGAAGTATAAAGAAAAGATACAAGAACTTTACCCGATCTCCGAGAGACTCTGGAACCTCGAGGCAAGCTTGACTCAACTCTAACTCCCAACTCCAATCTACTCTAGAAAATATAAAAAGTAGAGAAGCTCCTTCTTGGTGTGTGTTGAGAAGTGAAGTGGAGGCCTCCTTTTATAGCTTGAGCAGGTCAGTTGAGCATCTTGGCGGTTAAGTTAGCTCAGCATGCAACCGTCCTCAGAAGAGCGCCTTGAACGGAGTCGGTGGCCGGCCGTTCGGCCGGTTCCTGGCCGATCGGCCAGGGTTGGTCGCCATCTGGCACCGCCTTCTGCAGCAACGCTCTGGATTGGCTCCTGGTGTCGGTAGTTATGACGGTTATTAACTGCCTGGCAGTTAAGGCATGCAAGTGGGCCCTCTAATCCATGTGATGTGCCTTTCGGGCCCTTTGATCAAACCGTCATTGGATGAATGGCTTGGATGCTTTGCATGTGTGCTAATTTGCTCCTGGATCAGTGACTTGTCATTTGGCCGAGATGTCGGGCCGGCCGGTCAGGACTTGGCCGGTCGGCCAGGCTTTTTGCCCGTTGTTGTCCTATTTTCTGCCACGTGTCCCTGCATTCACAACTTCACCAAAACTTGTGGAATTTGTTAAATATAAGCAAAATATACATGGAACATTGTGCAAAGTTCTCATTTTATCCAAAATGTTGACGGTCACAAGGTGTCATAATGGCCGTCAACACTCATCCATTAGGACGCTTTTTTCCGAGCCGACTGCTTGGATCAGCTGTAGACTGAAATTGACCACCTTGAGGAAATCGGTATCCAAAGTCTTGCCTGATATGCCTGTCACTTGTTCATAATTCCATGGTCGTGCTTTTGCAATGGCAATACTGAAAGGTGCGTCTACTTTGACAATTTCCACCATGTCTTCAATACAGTGGATCAAACATTGATGCATAGTTGATGGACTGTGGCAATTGGCATGGATCCAATCTCTCCCCAGCAATAGATTATACGAGCATTTGCCATTAACAATAACGAAACTAGTGGGCAAATTCTTACTTCCGATTGTCAGGTCGACGCAGAGTGCCCCCGTGCTGGAGAAATCTTCCCTTCATAATCCTTGAGCATCATGTCGGTCTTGATCAAATCCTCTTCGTTCTTGCCAATTTTATGAAACATGGCATAAGGCCTCAGATTAACAGCAGCACCACCATCAACCATCATCTTAGTCATTGGCCTTCCATCAACATGCCCTTTCAGGAATAAAGGCTTACGCTTCTCTTCTTCTTGTTTCTCAAAGGTAGTCTGCATTGGTTCTAAAGCCAACTGAGTCATTGCTTCCTCAAAATCGGAACCTTCTTCATTACTAGCCGATGCCATGAACTCTCTTGGTAATATGAATACCATATCGACATCGGCTGCAGAACCACTAGCACCTTCCTTTTCAGCATAGGTTGAGCTTCTTCCTCTTGTATTTCTTCCTGAAGTGGTCTTTAAAACCTCCTCCTCTTAGACTTTCTAATTCCTTCTGAACACCATCTAGGCTAAGGCTCCTTAACTTTATAATATGGTTGCCGGTCAAGATTCGGCAATGGTTCTTCATCAGTTACAAGATTATTAGCTCGCTCTTCCAACTGTCTGCTCATAATCGGTCTGGACCCTAGCCGATTATGCACATTATGCCTGCCTCCAAGCCTTTCATGACCTAGAGTATGCCGACATTCATCATTTGTCTCTCGAATAATCGACCAAAGCTCCCTGCTATCAAAACAAGGCCTTTTGAACGATCTGTCTTCCCGATAGCATCCATTGCATTATGGGCAATTATCTAGACATGACAACTCAATTCCTTCTTCCCAGCAGTAGATGAAGAAAGGAAACCTCCAATGATCTTCATGATGATACATCATCTCCTCCTGGTGCCTTGACCTTTCTTGTTGATGATGATATTTCTTAATCAATAATTGTGAGAACACACACCTCTGGGTATTTCTGGAATTCTAGCCTTTTTCCCACTGACTTTTCCCTTTCAAATCGATAGCGGAAAATTGTACTCTAGGGTCAACTGCCCTTTTTCTTTTGATGATTCTGATGTCAAGACCTTAATTTGCAAGGCACTCCCTTTAGTTGGCTCTACCATGTTTATAGGGAAAGGATGCCCATCTACCTACATTGGTCTTGTAGGTTTGGAAGGAATTTCAAACTTTAATCTTCCTTGCTCTATTGCGGACTGAAATCAGTTGCCGGAAGACCTTGCAATCATCGGTATTATGAGAAGTAGCATTGTGTCACTTGCAATATACCATCTTCTTGAGCTCATCTGCTGATGGAAGACTATGTTTAGCCGACAACTTGATCATCCCTTCTTTAAGTAACAAATCAAAGATCTTGTTGGCTTTGGCAATGTCAAACCCAAATCTTTCTGGCTCCTTCTTACCAAAAGGGCAAAAAATCAGCTTCTTATTCTTAACCCATTCAACTATGCCAATTTCATTGTCGCTATCGAAATCAGAATCAGAATCAGAATGATACTCAACATAATTCACCTTTTTATGATAAGTCCTTTTTTGTTCATATGACTGATTCTCCTGCTTAGATACTCTCTGCACAATATGACTCAGGCTTTCAAATTCCTGAGAATCATACTTCTAGATGTGGAAGTAGCCCTTCAAACTCTATCTATGTCAACTGAGCATCTGTTTCAAACTATAGCATTTATTTCTAGTCTCCCTGATTCTTTGAATAAAGTTTGCTACCGATTCATCGTTTCTCTACCTCATGCTTGTTAAATCGGTAATCTTCTTCTCATGAATACTAGAAAAGAAGTACTGATGAAACTGTTTTTTCGGATCGGACCAAGTGATAATAGAATTTGCTGGAAGCATCATAAACCAACCAAAGGTCGATCAAGATAGTGAATTGGAGAACTGTAAAACTCTTAACGGATCATTTGTTGTAGCCTCCCCACATTGTACCAGGAACAGATTGACATGATCCACATAGAAGTATCATCATGTCCAAAAAATTTAGCAAAATCTAAAAACTTATAACGATGAGGATATGCCAGTAAATCATTAGTTGGAGGATACGGCGTCATGTACATCACTTTCTGGACTTTAGGCTTTAAACCGAATTGATTTTAAATCACATCAGCTATCTGGGAAGCCCAGTCAGTTTGAGAAGCTCCTTGGATTATTTGCTCAACTCTTCGAACTGGTTGAGCTGAATGTTCTGCCTCTTGACTTGACTGAGTTGGCTGCTTTGATCCCTGATTCAGCTGAGATGGTTGTTCTTTCTCTTGATCTATCTGAACTGTCGTCTCCACTCCTTGCTTTGCTTGAGCGGGTTGTTCAATCTCATACGCATGTACTACTCCATGGCTTGATGTTGGGTTTTGATTCATCAACTGCCCTTGGATCTGAGGATGAGGAACTCCTGACTGCACTAGAGTAGCATATTGATTTGGTATGAACCTCCCTTGTTGAGCATGTGATTGGGGATTCTGAAACAACTCAATAGCAGTAGTTGTGCCAACTGATGTACATGTTCCTTGAGTTTCTGACTGAATCAGCATAGATGCATTAGGAACTATACTTGTCGATCCTAGTTTGGAAGACCAAACTCGTTGAACTACTCCTTTATCATTTACCAATTGTTGGCAGCCACTATATGGCACTTTTGGCAGCCAACCTTTGTAAATAATTATGGAACTTGAGGGATGCAAATATAATATTTTGTTTAAACTAATGAGTTCCACGAGTTTTGTGTCCCAACATGTTTTGTAGGAACTATATGTAATATGATGCACAGATAAAATTATTGGTGAAGCATAAGTTGAGGCCATATGATGCGGGGGCTTGCCCGATCTTCTCATGTAGGATCGGGAGGGATAACTTGACCCATGCAACCTGACGAACCGAGGCACCAATAGCTGCTCGAACAACCACCTGTGACAAGGATTTCGCCCAACCACATGTTTTGGTCATTGCCTTACCTGAACCACGCAAAGGTAGAGGCGACGCTCTTGCAAATTCCAAGGAAAACACAAGAACAGATGGTAGAGAACAGTCCCAATCCTCAAGGGGGCAACAATGGCACAACCCTAAGGACAAGAGCACTTGGCTTCTTTATTTTCTTATATCAAATTCATGGTTAGGGTTTCCACTAGGCATACAAGTGCTATTTATACTAGGAACATCCCTCCTAGTTGGGCTGAGGACCTTACACACAAGCCCAGTTCGAAATAACAAGTATCTGGATAAATTTATGACTAGACCAGTTCGAACAAAGAGGATCTGCCCGTTACCCGTTACTTAGATCTGCACGCTACTCAGCTGACCAGTTTGGACCTGGAGGATCTACACATTACTCGTTACCCGTTACTCAGATCGGCGCGTTGCTCAGCTGATTAGTTCAGACCTAGAGAATCTGCATGTTACTTGTTACCCGTTACTTAGATCTACATGTTACTTCAGCTGATCAGTTCGAACATGGAGGATCTGCACGTTACTTGTTTCCCGTTACTCAGCCGATCAGTTCGGACCTGGAGGATCTGCACGTTACTTGTTACCAGTTACCCAGATAACCTTTACTAAATTATCCATAGCTCTTGCTACATAACTCCAAAAGATGATCCGTCAGTTGCATTGGAAAGTAGACTTCAAGATGCTTCCAACGGTATAGAACACCCCTGGTGAATCTTCTTAGATTGGTACAGAATTCACCAAAAGCTTGCAAGTCAAAATCTAGACCGCAACATGCCATCTTCAAGTTGCTCTTCTCTGAGCGTTGAGGAGCCTACTCGTACCTTGCATATCCTTTTTCAAAACTGAGAACAAGTAATGCACTGCTATTAGGTAGTAAATAATTTTTTGTAGTTGCAAGTTCATAATCAACAAGAAATGAATTCACCTTATGTTGCAGCCATTGCATTCTCGCCCGAGTCATTGGTCCTTTGTTGATCTTACTATCTTGTTTAGCACAAGGTCGTTCATTCGGGATGTCCTCATCACCATACAAATGAATGTTCATTCTGAACATGTCGACAAAAAGGAAACTTGGACATGGTGCAAGAGTTACCCAAATCACATATTTGACAGCACCATGTTGCAGGCTCTCCGAGATGATCGAAATGGACACTTGTATTACCCAATTTAGAGTCCGGATGGAAAAGTTATGCCACCCGTAAGATCACCGGTGCAGCCTGGCTGGCTGGCCGGCCGGCCGACCACTGAGGTCGTTCAAGCCCAAACTTCACTAACATGCAAGGAAACACAAGTATAGATCATCCCAACTGTAATTTGCTCAGTCGGTGAAACCTACGGCCGAAAGGCCTAAAGCCATGGGTGAGGCCCACTTGCATGCAACACATGGGCACGATACACTGGAAATGCCTATACGTGGACAACATGCACCCGTCCAAGAGCAAGTCGGTGAAACAGAGGAGCGAGACGAGCTAGAGCCTAGCCGGCCAACCTAGCGTGAGCTGACATTGTAGCCATCTCAGAGGAATAGAGCTTCGGAGTTTATCTTCAGTATGTTCCTCGTCTCTCTTTAATATCTCGCTACCACTTCTCATTTACTTCAGCATTTTACTTATTTACTATCATTGATCTGTGGGATCCCTTGTCTGCGTGAGCACTGTATCTGGTTGGGTGGAGGTCAGTAGCTGATAGCTTAGGCATGGTGCCTGTGCTTGATAGCTACCTTGGGTTGTGTTCCACCCCACGGTCTGTTGTGGTAGGCGGCAGGTGGTGACAACCTTATCCGTCCTTTGTAGTCCACCACATTCGGGTGTTTTCATATTAGTAGCTTGCTCAGACCGGGGACCCCCTTCTCATCCTAGTCTGGGTCCCCTCGCTTTAGCCGTCGAAGCAGATCATGTTAGTAGGTAGTCAGATGTCTGGGTAACGAGTTGGTTAACTGAAGTTAGGCCCTCTACCCTCATACCTTTTCTCCTATGTTGGGTCCGGTTGAAGAATTCTAGGCTTAATCGCGTCTACGGTTCCTTGGATTTGACATCCAGGTTTTACTCCTCTGGTAAAAAGCTACAACGTCCTTTGTGCGCTTGCGGAGTAATTCGTTAGGCTAAGGACTGTCAACACCAATGAACAATTAATCCCATCAGCGTGGGGCATCCAAGTCATTTTAGAATAATCAGTTTGCACATGCTGGAGAAGCTTAGGAGAAGGAATAAATTATTTAGGTGGCATGCCTAGTCCAGTAAAAGGATTAATCCACTAAAGAAATTTGCTCCTTTATGCACCAATGCCAACGGCCATACAGATGTGATTATGACATGATTCTGCATTGGAGCTTGAACTAGTTGTATCTTGAACTGTGGTGGTGTTGTGCATCCTTCATACTCAATCGGGGCTGGTGCTGATTGTAATGGTCTGATCAGTTGAGATGCCAATGGAGATGTGAAGGCGTGAGAAGAAGCAACGTTTCCAGTAGATGTTGTAGCTCCCAAAGAAGCAGTATCATCAATAGGTGGAGGATGCTGATATGTTGGACATCTGTAATTTAGATCTCCTTCACGAAGTATATGAACAACTTTGTTATGAACATCATTGCTCATTATCTTGGCATGGTTTACAAAGGCTTTATGGACTACTTCATTTGTAATTTAGATGTCCTTCACGAAGTATATGGACAACTTTGTTATGAACATCATTGCTCGTTATCTTGGCATGGTTTACAAAGGCTTTATGAACTACTTCATTGACCATCTCTTGCATCTTGCCAAGTGCTTTAGTTATCGTAATTTGACAAGGTGCAGGGAAGTCAGTCTTCTTCATAGCTTGACCTCTTTTGGTAGTAGTGAATGACTTAAGGCATGATAGCTTATACTCTTCCATTGCTCATGCCAAGTCACCCTTCTGCTCATCATTGAGATCATCTTCAACAGTTTCAATGATGCTCTAATCTCCTATCTCAGGACGATCATCTTTCTTTGTCATGGTTGAAGCTGTCAGGTCCCACTGCACTACAAGGGAGCCGGGCTAATGCTACAGTTTCCAGCGCAACACCAAGATAAAACGTTGCAATACATAGGGTTTATTGCAACACTAGCCGATTTTGGTTGCTATAGGGTGGCGTATTGCAACCAAATGGTGTACCGTTGCAATCTCAATAGTGTGTGTTGCAATAACTCAACTATATCACAACGTCAATGTGTGCGTTGTAATTAGAGTGATGTTGTTACAACTCTTTTGTACAATTGTTGCAATAGTGGACAATATCGCAACTGAAATGTAACATTGTTATACTTAGTATCAAGTGTTGCGATAGAGTCTATGCTATGGCAACACAAAACTAAAGAGTTGCAACAGGATTCTTGGATAAGGCAACACAAAAGGAGAGTGTTTGCTATTGCAACCCAAAAGCGAAGCATTGCAACAAGGCATTGATATAGCAACGCACAACGACATCGTAGTATAATACAGTGCACGTAAAAACATGCTAATGCCACTAAACATCTAGGTTAGCATTATGCCTAGACCGTAGTAGATACTTGACTGGCATGGTTGCACTCATGCTTTCAGCTTTGCTAATTTCTTGAGAACTAATCTTGGATCCCATCAAAAAATCAACAAAGGCAACAACAATAAGTTAATCTTCCTCCTGTTTCCTGTTTCTGGTGTTTCCCGTTCATTCCGTATAGTCACAAATACAGGATAAATGTGGAAAAATAGACGGACGAAAACGGGTTTTTCCCGTCCATTTTCATCCCTACCGGAATAGCTGCAACGAGGCATAGCTATGGGGCCATTCCAAGTATTAGATATTGCAACACTATCCTAAACTGACTTAGATATAGCAGTGAATACCAAAATCGTTGCTAACAAAAGGTCCTATTGCAAAAATATCTCATAGTTGTAATATAAAAGAATGATTAGATGATTTTGTGGGTGCCACTATGGGTTAAAATAAAATTTGTATTAAACTAGCCCATATTAAGTTAGATATGTAAGTTGGCCCACACATACACAGCTCGTATAATCATTTGGCCCACACATACGGCAGGCCTTTGTTTGGCCAGCCTGCTTCCTCCCCGCAACAAGTACTTTAGAAAAAAAATGGTGCCCAAAACTAACTATAGCTGGCTATCCTGAAAATAATTTTAAAAAACGGGTGGTCCTATCAACATCTCTTGTGCCTAGGTCGTTTCCGCCCTGCTTCCTAGGTCGTGCTTGTTTTCGCCCCGCAGCAAGCCCACATGGCCACATTGCGGTCGTGCACCGAGATGTCAGCACTACTGCGACGCCAGCACGCCCATCTAATATATATCGAAACAAACATACACACACGACTAATGCACAAACAGCTATGGCAGCTACACTCCCTCCGCGTAGGAAAGAAAAACATTTTAAGATTATCTGAAGTCAAACTTTTTAATCTAACTGCAAATACTTTTTATGTGTTAAGTGTATAAATATGAAAATGATATAAGTAGATTTGTATTGAAATATACTCTCATAAAATATTTTTTAAATATATTTATAAATATTTTATAGTAAATAGTATGTGTTAAAACTATATTTTGAAGACAGTGCCAATATTCTAGACAACTTCATTTTCCTACATGGAGTAAGTACTGAATATTGATTCCATTTCCTTTTGAATTAACAGCAAAAAAGATATGAAATTTATTTTAACCAACCATCACAAGAACAAGCTTTTCCTGATGAAAAAAAAAGAGACTACCATATCACTGGCTCACTAACAGGTTAAGGTTCTGAATACAGGGTATATCACAGTGCAATGAAATCCTTCCATTTCATAGCAGAAAGTGCACCATATAGTTATATTATTTTCATAATGGGAAGCTATGAAAGCATTCAGGTGCGGTAATGAATACAGGGTATATTACATCTAACTGCAGTCCTTGAGCTCCTTTTATGATGTCCTTGTTGCAATATCGAAGTTCTCATCCATGACTGAAAACAAGTAATCCCAGGTGTTTACCACCATCACGGTTCCTTTTGTCATTCAAAAATGCTATAACAAAGGGCTGTAAGTATAACAAGTGAGAATAAATAGATTCTGCATCCAAAATAGTAGTATAACAGAAGCTCAAGGACAAGGAGCAATCATAGTATGGGCCCAAAATTAAAGTATAGCTGTAGGTATTGCATCCTAAGCCACACATAATTCATGTTGTGCCATAAATTTTTCCTGGTTGTACAATTATGAAAATATTGAACTGATTAGCATTTGGAGTTGCAAAAGTAAAGCTACAAAGGAAAATCAATAGTGGCAACTTACATTTCTAAATCTCAATGCACCCATTTTATTATGTATGCAGAAGGAAGAAAATAACTACATTCGTTTGGTGGTTCTGAATCCTAAAACAGAACTATTGAATTCAGCACCATTGCTTGCAACATGTATTAGAAACTAGATGAACGCCGAGTTAAAAATAATGACAATTACAGACTTTCACAGTAAGCAAAGTACTGATCCTGATACACTTTATTTTTCACCAAGAAAAAATAGGATGAAAAAGGTTCACTCATGACACCCAAAGCATAACAACATTAGACACTCATGACACTCAAGTAATAGACTGAACTGGACGCAGGCATTTGTCAAATGATATCACGAATTCACTGGTCCAAACATGTATCTTAGTAGAGAAAGATCCAAACAGGACACTAGTACATTAAGCACGCACCTGCAGCTCCGGCCGGCGAACGGCTTCAATGCGCCTGCAGAACCAGGCGATGCGTGCTTCCACGTCCAGGCGGCGCTAGCTTGCGGATGGAGGCCTGCTGGTGGAGCGGTGGCTGGATCTTGCGGGTGGAGGAGCGGCTGCTGTAGGGGCGGCGCGGGATGCAGTGAGTGGAGGGGCGGCTGGCTGATGGGTCACGCAACATTTTGGAGGATGTGGACGGCGGTAGGAGCGCGCGCGAAGATGAATGGGAGAGAAACCAGTGCGCACGCAACCGCGATTTAGGTGAAATCAGCGCGTTGGGTGAAATCAGGAACGCGGGTAAGAGAAAATAGGCAGGATCGGAAGCGAATTCGGTGGAGGCATTTTCTTGAGCCTTTCCTCAGGCCCCTTGGTACAATTTATATTGGTCATCTGTGCAGCCCTGCTCCCTAAATGGGCAAGGTGGTACTAAAGCATGTGTTGGATAGGCTTTTCTTTTACAAGAGTATATAATGATTATAAATATTTTCTTTCATTTTATCAAGAATTTCATGGCACCTAAAAATTAAGTTATTTTTATTGTATTTCTCAACATAAATTTTTGAACAAGGTATTCTTGCTCGACATTAAATAATTCTCAGCAAAGAAAATAAATAATAAAGAAAAAGAAAGCAGCAAGGTGCACCATGAACATGTTCTATATAGTGGGCTTGGCCGTGATTTTGAGCCCATCACATGCCATTGTCCACGACAGACACGCACGCAGTAGCTGACTAACTAGCTTTTTCATCCGACCTCGCTCAGTGATGTGGTGCCCAAACCATCAGCCTTCTAATAAATATGATTATATGATATAGAACGAAATGATTTTATAAATATATAGAGAGAGAGAAAATATCAAATTTAGAGTTCTTATGAGGGAGAAATACCGGCTACAAGTTTGTGTGCATGCTAATTTCTATTTATTATATATATTTTTCATATAGTTTATTTTCTTCGATCAAGTAAAAAACAGAAAATTACATGTTTTCAATAATAACCGCTATTGTATCTTTATGTTTTCTAACATTGAGGTAAATAGAAGGCCATGTCCAAATTTGAGGGGCATATGAGTTCAAAAAATATTATGTGATATTCAAATCTTAAAGTTTGAGTTGAGTTATAAAAACGATATGAGAGAAGTATCTTTTTGTGAACAATGTATGATCTTCCTTTACTAAAACATTTTAACCCCTATCAAAAGAAAGAAAAATTGTGAGAAGAAAAGAAAGGTAAGGGTTACATGTATAAAACCGTCCATGTTATTTCTCACAGTGACAGAATACATCTATGAAGTGTATGTGACCGTGTATGCACGCGTTTGACATGTTCATGTATTCATTTACATGTTTTCTACTTCACAATGGTTTGGTAAAACTAAACGGGCTGAGAATTGTATCATATATCATATTTTTATGGCTTGTTTTATTAATAAAAATTCTTCATAGATGACTTAAATAGTTAAATTTGACTACGCTTACACAACTATTTGAATAATATGAGTAGTCAAATTTAGGGTAAAAAACTTCAATTAATAATATTCAAACTTTGAGGTGCATACAAATTTGATACTATTCCAGAGTATGTAAAACCAAATAGTTAGACCTTGAGTGGTAGAGACTAGAGACTATGTGAGATATGTATGCATTTGGAATAGTTACAATATTACTTCATTAATTTTTGTATTGTTTCAAATTTTTGTAAGTAGTTAAAGTTTGGGAATTCTATTGGCCATAATAGTTTAATTTATTTGAACTTACTTTATTAGAATTATTTGAAATTTTAGCCTTACAAGAGCAATTTTTCTTGTATCTTTTGGGATGCACATGCAATTAAATTTGAAATTCAGTTTATAACTATATAGAAAATATAAAGTTTATTTTTTTTACTCTATTACATGACACTTTCTATGTATTTTATTAACTATGAAAAATATCTTTCTATATCTAGGATAATTATTTTCATATGTTACTTCAAAATAGTACAGTAAAATAATAAAGAAAAAACATTAAATGGGCCAAGTCGCTGAGAAACCTAGACTGTGTCGTTTTCTGTTAAGGCCCAACTTTCTGTGACCGTCTGTCCCTTATCCAACGATAGATATCGATTCCTAGATGTATAAAAAAGACCCAACTAAAACCCTAACCGCGAGTCTCCTCCTCCTCCTCCCTCAAACCAGCGGCTCCTCCCTTCTCTTAAACCGCCACAGCCCCCCTCCTCCCGTCTCCTTTCCCTACCCCTAGTGGCCTTCTCCCGTTCGCGGCCTCCCACAAAGCCGCCTTCAATCCTTCCCCAGCCCGCCGCCGACGCCGCTCCTCTGCGAGCGTGCTGCCCAACCTCCGACCTCATCCCCAGCGGCCACCACTTGAGGTCAGGGGTCACGGGATGGAGGCAATGCTTCTCCATCAGGCACAAGGATGTGCACGAAAGGTGCATCCCGGTTTCGCTGTAGTGTGGGTATGGAGATCCGCATGAATCGGAACATCAGCAACCTGAAGGTCCCTCCGATCTCTTCCGACCCCTCTCCGTTTAACCTCTTGATCTGATTTGAATGCTTCGCTGAGGGGTAGTTGCTGTGGAATGCAATATAATATTTGATTAGTTGGGTTGCAGGAAACATAGAAATATTCAGAGTTGACGGCATCTCAAATGCTGTTGATCTGAAATGTGATCTCAAATGCATCTGGGTCACGTTCAGATGGCAGAAGGAAGCAGTGGCATTGCAGGCGGTATTTTCAGTTCCATTTCCCCAATCTCTTTTTCAATGTGGCATTGCAGGATAATACTTTGGGTTTCTAGTTATCTATACATTCTGTGTTCCCGTAATGGAAAACAACTTAATTTCTTGCTCTGTTCATGTTTGCGCTAAAAGTCTTGACATCCCTATACAACATGCTATTATAAAATTTCTGATTTCATATAAACTAACTGGGATTAAAGAAGGGGTTTTGTTAGGAACAGTGATGTCATATACTTGCATTTGCATCCACCTATCGTATCTTTGCATTTGCATCCACCTGACGTAATGTTCTTGCTTTGTGTGCAGTCCAGGAGGGAGTTATGAGAAGCTCAAGTGGATCCTAAGGGTATTTTTGGTGATGAGCTTGTGCTAATAATCTTATCACAACTTGCTAGGTCTGCCCTCTACACATTTTTGTGACTGCATACATATATATTAACAACTTAACTAGTTTCTCCGATGTGGTTTTAACAGACATAACTTTCACTCTTGCATTGACCTGCCAGAGTCAGGCTGTTGTGTTTAATCAAATTGCATTTCGGAGAGACCTCTGAATGATCTGGTCACAAAACAATGTCCAACTAGCAGTATCCTTTTCCTAAGTTACAGAACAATGTCCAAGTGTTTGGTATCTACTGGAGTACTGGACTACTGGTCTCGATAGCAGTAATAAATTATCATATCCCGTGCTTTGAATTTTGGATTTTTTTTCTGCTCAGTGTTTCTTTTCTTCTCCTGTGCAGTGTTGCAAAGGCACGATGCATGTCTGGAGCTGGAGAAGTTGGTAGCAATCTCAGTCAACCCAACCCTGCGTCAATCATTTACTTCTTGAGGTGTATGCCATTCTGTGTCTGAAGCCACTTCAGTTTGACCAGCGCGACACCTTGGTTGATGTCTTTCAGGAAGATTACAAAACAAACATTTTGATATATTTCCTTTTAATGCAAAGACACCCAAATCTTCTGCGTGTTTGGGAAAACAAATGTTATTTTGATTGTTAATTTAACTTCTGACCTTAATAATTAAGGTTGCAATGCTGGGTTTCCAGATGTGGAACCATTCACGATGGATTTATTTTACTCCTTGTAGGGACCTGGACCTGTCTATCAATATAAGAGCTAATACTGATAATCTCTATCTTGTACAAGTGGCAAGCTAAAGATTTCTGTAATCAGACATGCTGATTTACTAGCTTTGTTAGGACCTAACTTTTTAGCGTGAACTTAGCTTTTGCTGTTTCTGATAATATTGGATTGCTAGCGTGATGGCATACTGGATGTACATATATTATGTAGTTAGATGGAAAGCTGAGACTTTATATTTGATGTGGTACTGAAAGTTATTGAACAGCAGGTACAAAATTAAATGTGCTTACAGAAAAATCATACAAGATGTTATTATCTCATCTGACTTTATGGCATACCTTTTCTTATGCAGGCTAGAGGGGCCAAGGAAATAGAAGTGGCGTCTTTTGGAAGAGAAGCTCAAGCAACAATTCTACTTGGAAATTTTATTTTGTTAATTTGTGTTATGTAAAGGAGATTGTAGTTACATTTGTGCTGTTAATATCGGTCTGGATATTTGAAAGGGCTACAAGAGAATGATGGATTAATTTATTATTGAAATATATAATATATATACATTTTGCAACATTTTCGTTTGTGAAACCTTTTGGTTGCAATATCGATTTATATGTCGTCGTGATACCCTCCAAATCTATAGCGACGACCTTCAACATCGTTGCGATACTCTCCAAACGTATAGCGATGACCTCCAACATTGTTGCGATACCCTCCAACGACCTCTAATGTTGTTGCAATGCCCTCCAAGCATATAGCAACTACCTCCAATGTCGTTGTGATACCCTCGAAGCGTATAGCAACGACCTCCAACATCGTTACGATACCATCCAAGCGTATAGCAACAACCTCCAACATTGTTGTGATAGACACTAAGGCTGGCAACACCGTTGGTGTTTTTGCTACTAAAATATAGTGTTGCGATATCTGGTATTGCTATGACAATGGTGTGTTGTAATAGTCATCGTTGGCAACGAGGCTCGATTGTTGCAATACCAACTATTGCAACAACGCCAGTGACTAGTGCAACGCCAATGATCGTTGTTATTTCATCGTATTTCATCGTATTGCTACACTAAATATAGTTGCGACAATCACATATGTATAGCAACGTTGAATAAAAGTGTTGCGATATGCTATTGCAACTGTCGCAAACTCAACGCCTACCAACGCCACGCCTGCGTTGCACTTCCTCACTATTGCAACGAAAATACCCTTATCGCAACGTTTTCGCGCCGTTGCGGTAGCCGTTTTCCCTTGTAGTGCTGGGTGTTCCAAAAGTGTGTTGACGCAAAAATCGGGAAGTGACCTTCACGTACTAGCACACAAAATCGGTTGTGACCGTGAATGCAGGGCGTGCCAGTCAACACGACCTATTAATTGACAAGGAGATCAAGAGTTAGATAACAAGACAAAATCAGTTGGGATTCCAATTAGCGATGTGAATACAAATCGGCAGTGAATTCCAATCTGTGATAATGAAACGGCTAGATCAACCGATCCGACGCAAAGCAGAGTAAGATTACTAGATTACTAAAATGTAACTTGACGAACTAAGAAGGGAAACACCTAGAACAAATCTAAACAACTATAACAGATCCAATGATAAAGAACGGAAAAAGCTGAATAAAATTGGTTCTAAGCTGGATAAAGATTGAATAAAATCTAAACGAAGTATTAGCGATACTCCGGTTACTAAAGCCTAGATATCTATTCGATGACTGTCGAATAACTTCAAACGAAGCAACAGCGATGCGCTGGTTTGCTAAAGTTTAGATCTTACTCAGTAAGACGGGACTTATAGGCAAGCCTTGAGATCGAGATCATCCTCGATGTGCCCAGAAGATCATGAAAAGGAAAAGACGAAGTCGTCAATAATGTAAGAAATTGCACGACTCCTAGCCGATTACGGCAAACATAACTTGACACCAAAGAAAACCCTGAAAACTACAACTCCTAGCCGATTATGGCAAACATAACTTGACGCGAAAGAAAATACTCTTTACAACCTTTTACGACCCGGACTATAATACTATCTATAACAACCGACTCCTTATCTCGGTCCATCTCTAGCTTGACCGGCAATCTTCTCCGCCCTGGTTTATTAACATCATCAACCCTCTTAGGCCATTTTTTATTTGTCATCGGATTCCGATTTACTCAAATCACGTCGTATCCAATTCCCATTCAGGTTCCGATTCCGACCACTGCTAGCTTTCTCTTTATCTTGACACCGAGGCAAACCTGTGTTAGAAACCGGTGTCAACAGGACGAAGACTGAGACAAACCTAATTCCCCCATATTCCTCTCCAAAGCCTGGCTCACACCGGAGACCTCACCCCACACTTTCCTAATTCTACAACAACAACTAATACCAACTCAAGTGGCTCTTCTTCTCCTTGGAAGTGGTGTGTTCTTGGAAGTGAAGAGGGTGTCTCCTTTTATAGCTCCACAAGGGTTGTTGCGAGTGAAGTCGGTGGAGCAACCGCCCTAGGTAACCGCATGTGGAAACTTGACCTGAATGGCTGCAGGGACAGGCCGGCCGAACGGCTCTAGGTCGGCTGGACGCCCATCTTCCTTGATGCCCACCGCCTCACTCGTCGACGCTCCAAATGACTTCCTAGCGTCGGTTGTGAATGAAGTTGCCCAAGTCGAGTCAGTTTTATCCGGAAGGTGGGCCCTCCTATCCGTGGCATGGTCCTTTCGGGTTCGTTGGATGAACCGCCACTAAACTCATGCGTAGGATTACTGGAAACTGTGTTTCTCACGCACTAGATCAATGACGTGGCAAACCGCAAAAGTCAGATGCCGGCCGGCTAGGCCTAGGGCTGGCAAGGCATTGGGCCCATTTATGCTCTTTTCCATTCATTCTCCTCCTATACTCAAATAAACACCAAAACTCATGGAACTTTTTATCATAAAGTGTTTATCGTATTATCATTCATGCAAAATGTTATTTTACTAGAAAAGTTGGTGAAAAATTAGTGATAAAGTCGGTAAATAATGCCCGCCCACAGTGATATGCACCGTTGCCTGCGAAAGAACGTCGCCAACTAGGGTCCACTCCACCGTCGAGATCTCGTCATCCTCCTCATCGTCTCTGAAAGCATACACATCCCCTTCTTCTGCCATTAGGGATTCTGTTGTGGGGGTATCCAAAGCGGTGCAAAGGCACACGTGGACTAGAACGAATCGATTCGTTTCCACTGCAGACCAACGAATCTTTATATAGTTTCATTAACTAGGTAAAAAAGATCACATGCATGGCCATAAAATAATATATGTATACAATAAAAGCCCAACAACAGTTGCAGAGCAAAATAACGCCCGATCTGTTGGTGGTGAGAGAATTTTTTTTATGGACCTAGGTCAATGACTCGATAGCAGTAGAGGAGATCGATTCAGTATTCTATGTGGCTCTTTTTTCTAGTACAAACCGGATCACCACTAAAGATGCCCTTAGTTTCATTTTCATTCGAATTCATCGGCTTCCCCCTCCGATTGTGCCCATACACTGGCAGAGTTGGTTTAAGGGCATGTTTGGATCGTTACTAAAGATTGCCGCGCCACACTTTAGGCGTGCCAAAAGTTAGACGAACAATTTAGACGCCACACCTTAGGCAAACTTAAGCACCAAAAATAAACTAGCAATGATAGGCATGCATGTTGTGAAGTGCCGAAGATTTGGCTTCTAACCAAACACTAGCTTAAATTTATATGGGTGCCACCGTTATGGCTAGGCAACATTTGGTCACGAACCAAACACCCTCTGAATGCACAAATTACGGATCTGCATCTCCCTTCCTTTCATGGTATGTGCACCGATCAGGGTTCTTTTTACCGGTCCGGTAGCGGCTACCGCCGGCCAGCGCTAGCGGCGAACCTGACGGTGTGATTAGGACCGGTATAAACCGAATAAATTCAAATTCCAGATTCAAATTGCTAGTGTATCGGTTTGAAATGGTAAGCCGATCGGTTTGGGGGATAAGCCAGGAGGTTTGAAAAAATGACCACAAATGCAGTCAGATATTCATACATATAATTGTGCATTTTTCTTGTATTTGCCGCAAAAAATACCAAATGAGCAAATATTTGTATATTTGCCTTATACAAATGCATACAAATTACTACTTTTTCTTTTTATTTTTTACTTAAATAGTATTTGCCGCAAAAAATACCAAATAAGCAAATATTTGAAAATTTTTTACACCAATAAATTACACACACATTGAAATATTTTTAGGATTTTTTACCGTATTTTTCTACTTTTTAACTTAAATTTTAAAATTTTAAAATTGGGCGGTTTGAAACCAGCCCGAACCGCTACCGTCTAGTCCGGTTTTAGCGGTTCCACGGAACCGAACCAGTCGGTGTCGGGAAAAAAACCCTGGCACCGATAGCACCGATAGCTACTTGATGGTTTCTTCCTAGATACGTAGAAACATCTCTCCGCTCAGGTATCATCGCTGTTCCTTCAACCAGGCCCCACTCTAGAAATTAGGAGTTGAAACTTGAAAGTGAACCGGAACGTGCATAGTGATTTCCGAGCGTTGGAGGGTTCTCCGTCACCGACTCGAGAAACCGACTAGGGTCGGGCGCGCAGATTCCAACCTCTTTCGCTGGCCACCCGAGTCGGAAGCCCACGCGCCGAACCGATCCGCCATATCCGTGGGCAGCCGCCCTCGTGGCCTTTGATACGCCCGCACCGCCTTCCTTTCCTTTCACCGTTCCGTTTCGTTCCGGTCATTCGCTCCCGCTCGACACGACACCAGCGCGCACCCAGCCAGACCGGACACGGCCACACCCCGCCGCCACGCGCGCGGCCATGGCGGCGGCCGCGGCGACGACCGGCGCCGGCACAGTTGGTGAGGGGATGCGGCGGCTCACGCAGCTCTCGCTCGTCTCGAAGGTCTGCTCGGAGCTCGAGGCGCACCTGCGCGTCGCCGACCGCGTCCTCGCCGAGTTCGTCGTCGACCTCGGCCGGGCCTCCGCCTCTGCCGCCGACTTCGCCGACGCACTCAGGGATCACGGCGCGGAGCTCCCGGACTACCTCGTCCGCTCCCTCCACGGCGTCATCACTGCCATCCCCGACCACGCCCCCGCGCCCCGAATCCCCACCTCCCGTGGTGGTAGAGGGGGACGGGGGGGGGGGGCGGGGCGGGGGATGAGACGGATGCGGAGGAGCCGGAGCTGTACCAGGTGCGCCGCGGGAGGGTCACCCGCGTGGCGGACGCCGGGTGCTTCGTCCGCCTCGGCGGCGCGCGCGGCCGCGAGGGGCTCGTGCACGTCTCCCAGATGCCCGCCCGCCGCGTTGACGTCACGCGCGGGCAGGAGGTATTCGTCAAGGTCGTCTCGTTGGACGGCGCCAAGCTGGGGCTGTCGATGCGAGACGTCGATCAGGATACGGGGAGGGATCTCCTCCCGTTTCGTCGACGCTCCGCGGAAGACGATGCGCCGAGGGCCAATCCACCGGCTGATCGCGGCAGAGCCGCCGGAAAGAGGAAGGGGGTTTCGGGGATTTTCGTTCCCGATGATGATGTAGGCTCTGCACCACGCCGGCCAACGAGGCGGATGAGCTCACCAGAGAGGTGGGAGATGAAGCAGCTGATTGCATCGGGGGTGTTGGATGCTAAGGACTACCCTTGTTTTTTTGATTATGATGACGATGAGATGCTTTACCAGGAGGAAGCAGAGGATGAGCTGGATATCGAGCTCAATGAGGATGAGCCTACATTCTTGCGGGGAGAGGGGCGGTCCAAGGCTGATTTGTCCCCAGTGAGGATTTCCAAGAATCCTGAGGGGTCGATGAGCCATGCGGCAGCACTGCAGTCTGCACTTGTTAAGGAGAGGCATGATATCCGCACCCAGGAGCAAAGAGGAATGGTTGATGCAATACCCAAGGACCTTAACCGGTCGTGGGAGGGTCCCCCATGTCAGGTGCACGGTATCTGATGCAGGAACTTATGGGCACGAGACTAACGGCACAGAGTGTGCCAGAGTGGAAGGTGACATATGGGAAGGACGGAACATATGGGCAGAGGTCAAGGCTTTCAATTCAGGAGCAGAGAGAGAGCCTTCCAATATTCAGGCTCAAGAAGGAGCTGATTAATGCTGTTCATGACAACCAAGCTTTGGTGGTTATCGGTGAGACTGGCTCAGGTAAAACGACCCAGGTTACGCAATACCTTGCTGAGGCAGGGTATACTACAACGGGTAAAATTGTGTGTACTCAGCCTCGGAGGGTTGCTGCAGAGTCGATTGCAAAGCGAGTAGCAGAGGAGTTTGGCTGTCGATTAGGGGAAGAAGTTGGATATTCTATACGCTTTGATGACCGCACTGGACCTGAAACTCTTATCAAGTATATGACAGATGGTATGCTCCTACGGGAGATTTTGATGGATGGAGATTTGTCGTCTTATTCCGTAGTTATGCTTGATGAGGCACATGAGAGAACTATATACACAGATATTCTCTTTGGCTTACTAAAGAAGCTAATTAGGCAGAGAAATGATCTCAAGTTAATAGTCACTTCTGCCACTCTTGATGCCGAGAAGTTCTCTGGTTATTTCTTTGATTGCAATATCTTCACGATTCCTGGAAGAACGTTTCCAGTTGAGATACTGCACACGAAACAGCCTGAGAGTGACTACATGGATGCCGCACTGATTACAGTTTTGCAGATTCATTTGACTGAACCTGAAGGAGATATTCTCTTGTTCCTAACTGGCCAGGAAGAGATTGAACATGCTTGTGAGAAACTCCATGAGAGGATGAAGGCATTTGGTGGGGACATACCAGAGCTGATAATTTGTCCTGTGTTCAGTGCTCTTCCTATTGAAGTTCAGTCAAAGATCTTTGAACCTGCTCCTCCTGGTAAGAGGAAGGTGGTCGTGGCCACCAACATAGCAGAGGCATCTATTACCATAGATGGAATTTACTATGTTGTTGACCCAGGCTTTGCAAAGCTTAATGTCTATAACCCAAAACTTGGGCTGGATTCGCTGGTCATCACTCCAATATCTCAGGCATCAGCTAAACAAAGAGCAGGGCGTGCTGGACGTACAGGCCCGGGCAAGTGTTACCGCCTATACACTGAGAGTGCCTATTGCAATGAAATGTCCCCCACAACAACTCCAGAAATCCAGAGGGCTAACTTAGGGTGGATGGTACTTAATATGAAGGCAATGGGAATAAATGACCTGCTGAATTTTGACTTCATGGACCCACCAGCACGTCAAGCACTTATCTCTGCTACGGAACAACTGTACAGTCTTGGCGCCTTAGATGGAGAGGGTCTTCTTACCAGGCTAGGGAGAAAGATGGCTGAATTTCCTCAAGAGCCGCCTCTTTCGAAGATGCTCCTTGCTAGTGTAGACCTTGGATGCAGCGATGAAATACTGACGATCATTGCAATGATACAAACTGGGAACATATTCCATCGGCCAAGAGAGAAGCAAGCTCAAGCAGATGGGAAGAGGTCAAACTTTTTCCAGCCTGAAGGTGATCATCTCACCCTACTCACCGTGTATGAAACATGGAAGGCAAAGGGGTTTTCAGGACCATGGTGTGTCGAGAATTTTGTCCAGGTAAACTCACTAAGGAGGGCACAGGACGTGCGGAAACAGCTTCTTGAGATCATGGATAAATATAAGCTTGATGTTGGCTCAGCCGGGAACAATCCAGTCAAAATAGGAAAAGCCCTTGCTGCTGGATTCTTCTTCCACGCTGCAAGGAAGGATCCCAATGGAGGATACCGGACCCTTGCTGATCATCAACAGGTGTATATCCACCCAAGCAGTGCCCTCTTTCACCAGCAGCCACAGTGGGTGATCTACCATGAAATCGTCATGACAACAAAGGAGTACATGAGGGAGGTCACGGCTGTTGACCCGAGGTGGCTAGTAGAGTTGGCACCAAGGTTCTACAGATCGGTGGACCCGACAAAGATCAATAAGCGGAAACGCCAAGAGAGGATCGAACCCCTGTACGATAGATACAGTGAGCCAAACTCATGGCGCTTAAGCAAGCGCCGCTGGTGATTTTGTTTTCTTTTTTTGCTTGGAGTGATTTTGTTTTCTTGTAGTGCGCCATGTAATAATGTTGTATTTGTAGATATTAAGCCATGTTGGAGAAAAAGTAAAGTGTATATATTTAGGTGCTCTGCGTATCCATATCCTTGTGCTCATGAAGTTGTAAGCCCTGTGAGATAAAATGCACACCCTCCCTCTTTAGTACTCAGGATGTTAAATGATTTACCACAATGTTTTGCCACACTATTATATGGGTTGAAACTAATTGAATGTTTACACATCAAATCTGGGTATTCTTAAATCTAACAAAATTAGTGTATTTTTCCATGATTTGTCTTGTCCCTGAATCAGAGATAACGAATGTTTTGCTGTTGGAGACCTGGAAAAGCATGGTATTTGGGTCTGACTGGAATCCCCATGTCTTCATTTGAACAGACTGTAAGGTTGAGATTTAGAACTCGATTACAGGAACGTTAAGGATGGATCAATGCAGGTAGTGTTTGCAAATTCTGGGGTTGACTCCATGTTTGAGCTTTTCGCTGTTTGAGCATTGCTATGTACGAACCTTTTCTTTTGATACCCCAATGTTTTTCCTCTGGTGCATTGTTGAACTATTCTTCAACAAATGTTAGTTAACATATGCTACGTAACACCCAATCAGAAAGTGGAAGTATTTAAGTGTCTTCTAGCGAAGTTCCAGCTCAAGAATTTTTGGAGCTGGGTATCCAGTTCCATTCTGAAACTGGACGTACATCGAGGGCGTTTGGTTAAGCTATCTGTAATCGCATTCTAGCCTTGAATTAAGACTGAACCACTTTGGCCAACAAGTACGAAAACAGCAGTGGAGCTAGGGGCTTATCAGACGGGCCAGTTACATAACTGCAGCTCTCTTCGCATAAAAACTCACTCTCGCGTGACCGCAGGTATTGTAACCAATTTTTGGTCAAAAGTTACGAAGACCGAATGCTCAATCTGAATGATACCAAGACTTGACTAGCAAAAACAATAGGTGATGCATGAAAAACCAAGAGAACTTGCACAACTTTGAGTCTTTGAGTACCGTACATGCAATTTTTCAGTCTGTAACGTATCAGAACTTATACAGACATGCAGATCTGGTTTCCATACAAGTTCGTTTCAAAAATAATTCTTCACCATCCTTAGCAGTAACATCTCAGCTATGGTTACCAAAAAAAAAAACTACAGCACTGAAGATTTAACGACCAAAAATGGAAGGAGATAATATGTGAGTAGCTGATCAGTTCTTCAATTCTACAAAAAAAAGGCATATGCTTCCTCTGCTACTGTGAGCTTTTCCTATAATAGGCAGTTCCTATTATGTCTCTGTTTTCGGGTTATCGATCGGCCCAGACGAACCCGTCGGGTGGTGAGGGCATCCAGCAAGATATCTAACGAGCACTCCACTGCCTCAGCTTGCTTTTCAAACTCATATGTCCTGAGCTCCGGCCGCAAGTTCAACTCCCAGAGGAGTCCAGCAGCAGCTGCCGCAGTGCAGGTCCGATCCCATGCTGGCTGAGGTCTGTTCGTGTGAAAAGGCATAACATCCTAAGCATCTGACAAGGGGATAAGGTAACCGAAAATGGAGTAACAGATAAGAACAAGAAAAGCTTTTTGTCACCGTAGTTTATGCATCACTGAGGCAGTAAGCGTAGATAGTGAGATACAAGGAATATCTTCATCTCCCCATATTACAGTCCATCTCTCCTGTATATAGTAACAAATTTGAGGTCATATAGCTAGTTGTATCTCGCATGGGGATTCCAAATTCAAACATTGAAACTGGACAATGGCAAGTACGTTGCAAGCCAACCCTATTCTACATCAATCCAGCTGTAGTCTGCTCATGGATTGTTGATTGAGTTTGGAAGTACAAATTGCATGATCTAATCAAGAATCATCAAGAAATTATACAATCTCAATAATTTAAAGTAGTAAAAAAAATTATATGAAACCTAAAAGACTACCACGCTGTATTCAGGTATGAATTAAAGTATTTGGCATAATAGCCAAGGCGCTACACCTTTAAAATTGAAGTTAACGAGGCTATAGGTACCATGGAGTCTTGGACAAATGTCTTAACATAGTACGCATCCAATAATTTGGTTAAATGTGAAGGAATTCAACAGGTGGGACAAGCCTCTATGTAATCAACATGTCCGAGACACCAGCCAGCAGAAAAAGCGTGTGCACTTGTGTTTACTGGTAGTCTAAACAACATAACAATGGAATGCATGGGTCAGCTGAGAAATGCATTGAATTGTACCTTCAACCTTCTGTACAATGCAGCAGAATTACTCCAGGTACCATCAAGCAAGATGAAGTTGAAAGGTTCATCCTGTGAACTCTGCATTGCATAAGTTTTACCATGTATCGAAATGTCAAGTTAGTATGTTGGGTCCATCCCAAGACCACCCTATAAACTGAATTATTCAAGAGAAATACAGAATTATTTAATACTTGACATAACGAATAAAAGGTGCTCATGGGGAAAAATCCACAAGGAATATGAATATAAGAAGGGAGCACAGCTTACTGTGCTATGGTACAAACATGAAACGCCAGCTAAAGAACATAATGCGTACCACCTCATGAACATCAGAAGTCAAGGACGAACCATTGAATTTGAGGTCTTTCACTGACTTAGGAATGGCACTCTTATTTGGATATAGAACCGAGATCTTCCCATTTCCTGGAGAACCAAAACAGAACGGAAACTGAGATATTTAACAACGAAAAGCACATGTCATGCTAAAGATTAAAAATATGATCTGGCACAGGGCATACTAAGGGTGTGTTTGGATCCAAATGGCAAGAGAAGAACTTTTGCCCTCAAGAAAAGATGGAAAATGTTTTGCCATTATGGGTGTTTGGATCTAGTGTCAAAAATTTCAGTAAAAGCCCATTAAAACCCTGTTTCTCCCTCTCCTATCCCCTTTCCCGCCATCCATCTCCTGCCAGCTCTCTTTCGCCACCTCTCTCCCACCATTTCACACAGTATTCATCCAAACAAACATTTTAAACACAATTAACAGTCCAAACCAAAGTGCATATAGTTGATAATCCAAAGTTTATACAGTCCAAACTAAAGTGCATACAATTATTCATACAAAGTTCATGCAGTTCCAAACAAAGTACATAAAATTCAACATCTAAAGTTTATCTATGTTACAAAGCATTGGCTAGTTGATCTCGAAATGTATTCATGTTGCGATCTTCATCCAATCCTCCTGTGTCCCGTCTATGTGGTTGTGACATTGATGCCTCAATTGGAACATAATGCTCAACACGGTCGCAACGATCAAAGTCCTTATCCATGAGCTTAGTCTCTCTAATAAAATTATGCAATGTCATTCATGCTACAGTTATTTGAGATTGCTTTGCCTGTGGGTAGCTTGGCACTTTCAACAACAAAAGCAAATGTAGTCCACTTACGTACCGTTTGGATATAGGGATACGTGGGGTGGGAAAGGGAAATTAAGAGGAGGCATAAATTAATCCTTTGTCTGGAAATTTGGATTGGGAAATGAGCAGCTTCTGGATAGGGATAGAGATGCGCTGTTTTCCCACTTTCAAAACCCACTGGCGGGGGTGGGTTTGAGCGGGTTACAACTACAACATATGTGAAATTACTCTTTTGCCTTTCCAATCATATAAGTTCTTCCCCTCATTGGCCCTCCAGTTCTCATCCCTCTACTCATCTGCAGGGAGCAGAGCGAGTGACGCGCACGCTCTGTAATGGTGGCTGCTGGCTGACGATTGCAACAGGCCCGACCAGGTCACTTTCTTCCTTTTATCTCCAACTAGCTTCGTGGTGTGCTGATTCATAGTTTCGTTTACCACAACTCACAGATATTTGAGTGCACATGGTTCTTGCTTCTCCCTGTATGTCGTGATGTTTATTTTGTGGAGAAGAAATAAAAAATTCCTCAACCTGCTGCAGACTGACGTTTCATGTGCCTCCCACCTTTTCACGAATCAGCTGATATCGTGTACAGGAGCATCAGGTCAAGAATTAAATCTTCCTTGGTTTAGTCCCTGATTGATTGAGAATTTCTGTGCTGAATTAAATCTTCCTTGGTTTGCTTAGTTCAGTGATTACTTAGGCTAACTACCTTCCTTTGTTTAAATATCTAGCATCATTATCCAGTATTTTGTTAAACAAACAATTATGCATTGCTAACAATAACTCCACGCATACACAGATTATGGCTCCAGGGTGTGTCAATATCTTGATGCACCGTGGGGGTGCTTTTTCAAATCAAGATGAACTAACTTATGAAGGAGGTGATATTACTATTTTTCAAAAAAAATTGACTAGGGCGAAATGTCATACTATTAAAAAAAAAATTGTCAATTTAACTCATCAAAATTTATTTCTCCAAAAATGGCCCATCGACCAGCCAAGATAGACATCCTAGTCTTATGCCAAGAAATGAGACGGTGTAGAATAAAGCTTTTGATGACACTACATGTTCTAGTACTGCACTGCCTCTTATTGATTAGAAAGCTCCAGCTTAGGCTTATTAGGGAGCCTTGTAGGTATGACCCACAAATTCGATCAAAGAATTTAAATGACATAATCTACGAAAGTGATATCTTGTGTGTCGAGCAACTACGGATGGATAGGCGCTGCTTTTGGACTTTCTGTTCTTTGGTCAGAGATACTGGGGGATTAAGGGATACTAGAAATGTCAATGTCGAGGAAATGGTTGCAATGTTCCTACATGTCCTAGCTTTCGACGAGAGAATTCGCTCCATGAGGACAGATTATCAGCGATCTCAAGAGACCATAAGTCATCACTTTAATAATGTGCTAGGAGCAGTGCTTAAGCTTTGAGGGGTGCTGCTTAAGAGCCCTCAGCCAATCACAGACAACTACGAGGAAGAAAGGTGGGAATGGTTTAAGGTAAAACTAGATTAAGTACAATGTACGGTACTAGAATTTTTCCTCCACATACTAACAAGATATTTTTGTTATAGCAGAATTGTTTAGGTGCTCTAGATGGTACTTACATAAATGTTAGTCCCAGCAGTTGATAAACCAAGGTAGCGTTCGAGGAAGAATGAAATTGCCACAAATGACCTAGCTGCTTGTGCACCTGTCATGCAATTCACATATGTACTGGCAGGTTGGGAAGGGTCAGCTGCGGACGCAAGGGTGCTCCGAGATGCCTTGGCAAGGCCAAATGGTCTTAAGGTTCCTCGTGGTGAGCAATATTAGCTAAGAGCAAAGTATTGTCAAAATACACAAACTGATTATTAGAAAATAAATTGTGTTCTTCGTGCAACGTAGGCTGCTACTATCTCGTGGATGCTGGGAAGAATTGTGATGGATTTCTTGCTCCATATAGAGGACAGCGCTACCACCTAAAAGAATGGAGTAACCCACCCACCAAAAAGGAGGACCCCGCAGTCTGATCGTCGGCAGCCTGAACGTTCAGACTGGACCTGAACTCGGTGAAGGCCGAAGAAGGCAGGCCTTTGGTGAAGATGTCGGCGTACTGAGAACTCGTAGGAACATGAAGGACGCGGACAGCTCCTGTAGCAACACGCTCCCGAACAAAATGAAGATCAATCTCCACATGCTTGGTGCGTTGATGTTGAACGGGGTTAGCAGACATGTAAACCGTGTTGATGTTGTCACAATACACCAAAGCTGCTCGACGAACTGGTGTATGTAACTCAAAGGAGAAGCTGATGTAACCAAGAGATCTCAGCAGCAGCATTGGCAACAGCCCGATACTTAGCCTCAGCACTGGAACGCGAAACAGCAGTTTGTTGTTTCGAAGACCAGGAGACGAGATTGTCACCAAGATATACGGCATAACCTGATGTAGACTTGCGAGTGTCAGGACAACCAGCCCAATCAGCATCGGAATAAGCCACAAGATCAGACTGAGCAGACGGGCGCAAGTGCAGACCAAGATGAAGAGTGCCTCGGACGTAACGGAGAATCCTCTTTAAAGCTGCAAGATGAGGCTCCCGAGGATCATGCATATGGAGACAAACTTGCTGAACTGCATAGGCAATATCGGGACGAGTGAACGTGAGATACTGCAAAGCCCTAGCCAGACTGCGATAATCCGAAGGATCAGCTATTGGAGCGCCATCAGCAGGTAGCTTCGGATTGGTGTCGACTGGAGTAGTACAAGACTTGCAGTCAGTCATTCCAGCACGAGCAAGAATATCCATCATGTACTGGCGCTGAGAGAGAATAAGGCCATCCCCGGAGCACTGAACCTCCATACCCAGAAAATGATGAAGTGTGCCAAGATCCTTCATGGAGAACTCCTGTTGGAGAGCACCAATAACATGGCGTAGAGGAGATGTTGATGAAGCAGTGAGAACTATATCATCAACATAAAGAAGCAGATACACAGTTCGGCGCCTTGGTAATAAACAAACAAGGAGGTATCCGTCTTGGCCTCCACAAAGCCAAGTTGAAGTATGTAGGCAGCGAAACGGATGTACCAAGCACGAGGGGCCTGCTTAAAGACCGTAGAGAGATCGATTAAGCCGGCACACATAGTCTGGACGTGATGGATCCTCAAAACATGTGGGCTGTGAACAGTAAACTGTCTCGGACAGGTTGCCATGGAGAAAAGCATTCTTCACATCAAGCTGATGAATAGGCCAATGTCGAGATAGTGCCAAAGACAAGACAGTACGGACTGTAGCAGGCTTAACAACCGAACTGAAGGTCTCATCAAAGTCAATACCTGGACGCTGAGTGAAGCCGCGAAGAACCCAACGAGCTTTGTAGCGCTCCAAAGAACCATCGGCCTTGTACTTGTGTTTGAAAATCCATTTTCCAGACACAATATTGGCATGCGGAGGACGAGGAACTAAGTCCCAGGTCTGATTGGCAAGAAGAGCATCAAATTCTTCTTGCATGGCAGCACGCCAGTTTGGATCAGCGAGGCCGCCGCGGTATGAACGCGGCAGAGGGGACAAGGCTGATGCAGTGTAGAGCGCCGGAACCCGGAAACCATCCTTGGCCCGAGTAGTCATGGTGTGTTGATTAGACACAGTCGGCACAGCCACAGTGCCCCGAGGAAGTTGCACACGAGGAAGAGTCCGGATGGGTGCATGAAGAGCCCGCCGCGAATACACAAGAACATAATCGCGGAGAGGACGCAGCCGATATCGTGGCGACGAGGACGGAGCAGCCGCTGCATCCGGTGATGGCGCCGGATCAACAACAGGCACAGGTCGTGGCGGAGTAGAGACCTGCGCAGCTATTCCTGGCGGTGGTGGCGTAGCCATGCTAGCTGGAGCCACCGAACCAGAACCTGGAGAGGCGGGCGGCTCCAGAGGCAGAGAGGATACCGGAGCCTCCAGCGTGGTGGGAACAGGAACCATCGGGACGGCTGGAGCTGCGGGGGCAGCAGCAGCAGCAGAGCTGGTGGGACGGGCACCGGTGGACGAGACCGCACGTGGTCGTGCAGGAGCCGCACGTGGCTGTGCGGGAGCTCCAGGAGGACCTGCAGGGAAAGGCTGTATGGGACCAATTGGATCCGATACAGGATTAGAGTGCTCCAATAAAAACTAAAAATCTTCCAGAACCGGATTAGGGAACTGTGATGGGTAAGGGAACGAGTCCTCATCAAATACCACGTGTCATGAAATGATAACCCGATTAGATAGGAGATCAAGGCAGCGGTACCCTTTATGGTGTGGAGAATATCCGAGGAAGACGCAAGCCGTCGAACGAGGAGCAAGTTTATGCAGGGCAGTTGCTGGAAGGTTAGGATAACAAAGACAACCGAAAACACGAAGATGATCATAAGATGGTTGAACGCCAAACAAAGAGAAGTGAGGCGTGAGAGACCTAAGTGTTTCGGTTGGCAGAATATTCAGCAAGTGTGTGGCAGTGCTAAGAGCCTCAACCCAATAAGGAGGAGGCAAGCTGGCCTGGATCAGTAAGCAGCGAGCAGCATTATTGATGGTGCGAATCATACGTTCAGCTTTACCGTTCTGAGGAGAGGTGTATGGGCAGGACATGCGCAGGTGCACACCGTGAGAGAGGAAGAACACGCGCATGCTGGAGTTGTCAAACTCGCGCCCATTGTCACATTGGACAGCCTTCACCATGGAGCCAAACTGAGTGCGTACATGAGAGAAAATTTGCCAAAGTGGAGAAAGCATCTGATTTCACCCGAAGGGGAAAGGTCCACAAATAATGAGAACAGTCATCTAAAATAAGCAAGTAGTATTTAAATCCAGAAACACTAAGGACCGAAGAGGTCCACAAGTCACAGTGTACGAGATCGAAATTACTAGAAGCACGAGAGTTGGATGACTGAAATAGCAAACGAACATGACGACCAAGCTGACAAGCATGACACAAGGAACTAATGTGTTTATTACAAAAGGGAATGACGGACGCCACTTCTGCTAAGGCGGCATGACCAGAATGACCAAGACGACGATGCCACAACTCAGTAGTGGCAGATGCAGCAGCAAGAGCTTGGGCGTGGGGCAGCTGAAGCGGATACAAAGGACCAGAGCTATTGCACCTGACGATCACCCTCTTTGTTCCCAGATCCTTCACAGAACAACCAGCGGGGTCAAATTCAACAGAGCAATTGTTATCGGAAGTAAACTGGCGAAAAGATATGAGATTCTTAATAAGTTTTGGGGGAAACAAGAACGTTATTAAGATTCAAAGAACCCGGAAGAGTTGTCGAGCCAGTAGCAGTGACAGGAAGCAAAGAACCATCACCGACAACAATAGATGAAGGAAAAGGGTACCACGGATGTAAAAATTGTGAAAGAGTAGAAGGATGAGAGGTCATGTGGAAAGTAGCACCTGAATCGAAGTACCAATCAGTCTGCGGAGGTTGCTGCAGCGTCATAGTGCTGAACGAAGAAGCGAGAGACTGCTGATCCCAGGACGAAGGCAGACCGGATGCAGGCTGCTGGAACCCAGGGGGCACCTGAGGGGTGAGCGCCGCACCAGGCTGAAGTAGAGGCGTCTGCGGGACGTAGTAGGGGTACTGCGTCGGATGGAGAGGCGCCTGGATGCCCTGCTGATGAGCCTGTAGGGCTAGCTGGTGGGCGACAAGGGCCTGCTGGGTAGGTGCCTGAGCGCCAGCAGGTGCCTGTGGAGGCTGTGCACCGGGCCACATGCTGATCGTGCCGGTCCAAGGGTTGTAGTAGGACGGGTAGGGAAGCGACGACGCCGGCGACTGCTGAGAGGGCGCAGTGGGAGGGCGGCTGCCAGAACCACCGCCGCCTGCGGGGGTTTGGGAGCTGCCGGAGCCCTTGGTGAACTCCTTGGAGGAGGCCTTGGTGCGCCGGTTGCCGCGGTCGCCCTTGGAGGACTTGGAGGTGCTGCTGCCGCCGCCACGGCCTCCCCCATTGCCCTTGCTGCTGCCTGAACCGGTACGGTTAGAGGGGGCAGAAGGGCGCTGGGAGCTCGGTGTAGACGTCCCGGTGAGGAGGGCGGTGTTGGTGACGGGTGTGTCCGCCAATTGGAGCTCTTCGAGGAGGAGATCGTCACATACCTCCACGAAGGAGGGGAAGGGAAGGGACGACCACGGCGAAGAAGACGGCCAAGAGGAGCAAACTTCTCGTTGAGGCCGCGAAGCACGTTGAGAACAAGCGTGCGATCGGCGACGGTTTCACCAAGATCGCGAAGGTCGTCAGCCATCCGCTTGAAACGCTTGCAGTAGTCGGTGATGTTCAGATCACCTTGGACAAAAGTCCGGAAGCGGACGTCGAGTTGCAGGGCGCGGGTCTCCTTGTTGCCGAGCAAGCGAGTCTCAATGGCCAACCAGGTGGCGCGAGCGGTGGCGGCTTTGGAGGTCTTGGACAGGACAATCTCGGTGAAGTCGTTGGAGAGGGAGCCGTGCAGCCAGGAACGCACGGTGCAGTCCATGCGTAACCAATCCGGCGAAACGGACGTGGAGTCAGAGAGGACGTGCGCCTAGAGAGAGTACTTCCCGAGGGTGAGAAGAAAGCGCTCACGCCAGCGGGAGTAGTTGCCGGAGTCGACGTCGAGGACGATGGGGACGAGACTCCTGATGCTCTGCACGGCAACAGCCTGAGAGTGCAGATTCAGGATGGCAGCGGCCACCTGAAGGCGCATGGCAGCGGAAAGGCCCTCTCCATCGCCATCAGAGATGAGAGAGGGGATGTCGTCGTCGTCTTCATCGTCCGAGGGGGCAGCCGCCTTGCGCTCGATGGCGGCGTGAGCTAGGACATCGCGCGCACGGGCGGCGGCGGCGTCCCGTTCCTTGGAGGCGGCAGCAGCCTCCTGGCCTGAAGGGCACGAGCGAGGGCGGCGTTGCGCTTGGCCTGGCGAGCAGCGCGGGCGTCGGCCTTGCGTGCCGTCTCAGACGCCGAATCGGCGGGAGGAGTGCCAGGAGCCATCGGGCAACAACGGCAGAAGGGCCGGTGTGAGATGGAGAGGGCGGCGCCGGTGGAGCTCGAGGCAGCGACGGCAGAAGGCCGGTGCAGAGAGCAGGGCCGGTGGCAGCCCTAGGCAGCGGAAGCGAGAACGGAAAAGTCCCGGTCTCTTGATACCATGAAGGCAAATAGAATATGTGGAATAATGAAATTGATTAGGCCAATGGCATATGGTACACATATATAGGCAGGTCGTGGATGGGTTTATAGAAATATCACCTTCCTGGCCTGCCGATCTAATCTATCAGGGGGAGGCGGCACACCTAGGACCGGCCATCCCTCCTCCCAGGCGCACAAGCCTGGGTCCCACATAGGGCCCACAGGCACAGGGCCCACACACAGCACAAACTGTCTAACACCCATCATCGTGGTTGATGCGACCTCTGCCCTCTTGGTCCCTTTCGGAGCTGTTTTGCTCCACGTCATGATCAATGGCCATTTATTCATCGTCGTCACCACACATCCTCCTGCTTGCCATCTTGCAGCAGTGACCTATCTATTCTCCTTTTGGCTGGTTGACATCTCAATGTTCTTGTCAAGTTCTTGTCTCCAAAACAAGCATCATCTTTGAGGGGTCGACGTACTGGTTTGTGAAGATTTGGGCTATTTACTGAAGTACGATAGTGAAGACAATACCCTCTTGTGGTGGAGATTATCTACATCGACAAGTTCAAGAATTGCACGCCTTGATGACATCTTCAATTTCGGACTTTGGATGTATCTTTTTTCTTTTTTATTGAGTCTAATGCTTAGTGTCGACTCTCCAAATGCAACAACATTGCATTCACGTTGCATTTGGGAGGGGGTGTTAAGGGTATAAGAGTAATATGAGTCAAGGGTAGTATAGTCTTTTCCTATTCTAGGGTTTGGGTGCTCTCTTGTACTATATATCCCTATTTCGGGCTGGTCAACATATTCAGTTCTTCTCTCCTCATATATGTAACAGTAAGAGGGTGCTTTTGGATGATAGTGTCTTTGTCTCAGAGTTTTCAAATATTTCAAGAGTACTGAACACTCTTAGTGGAAGCTGAAACAGCAAACACAGCTGCTATGAATGCAATGCAATCTGCATTTACCCAGGAACTTGAGGCCCAGAAGAAGACTAATGAAAGGAGGATGCAATTGTTCAGTGTGCTTAAAAAATTATCTGGGTTCAGTAGTGATCAGATCGTGAAGGCTGCTCTAGTGATGAGAATGAGAAATGGCTGAATCTGTTCTTTACCACGCCTGATGAGTTAAAAGCTGAGTTTGTTCATCAAGTGTTGAAATTTGAAAAGGTCTAAGAAAATTTCTAAATAGTTTATGTAGAGCTTCTGTGGTCCTTTTGTGTAGTATAAGTGTTGCCATGATACTCAGGTGCTAGGTACTCGACAACCAGGCTGAAACAGTCAGTGAACTGCCTTCTGCATAGGGCCAAATGTTTCTTTTGTTGCCATGTGTTGTCAGAGACAGTTGTGAGTTCTTATCACTTGGCGGCGTGGATTAATTTATTTTGTCACTGAAATATGAATATGTACAGTATGTAGTCTTGTATGCAATATACATCAAAACATGCTTGAAGAATTATGTTTCCAATGTTGTGTTTTTTCTGCACATGTGAGCATGTTAAGCATAACAGTGAAACTACAGTTCTGTGTTTTATGTCATCTACAAGGGTATTATTGGCAATGAAATTTTATTTCTATTCCCTATCCCATATCGTACCAAACATGGGAATGGTTTAAAGGATATATCCATTTCCCTAACCCTGCCTTCCTTATCCCATCTCATTTCCCATCCCCTTTCCTTACCCATATCCAAACGCCACGTTAGTATTACAGTTGTAGTGATCAGTACAGATATAGATGCACTCTGCACTTGCTTGTGTGAAATATCAACCCATACCATAGTAGACAATCAATGCATCTAAGCATACAATTTAATGCTGCAAGGACCAGGTCAAGCACAGAGTGCATCTTTTTTTTTTTAGCATCTGTAGAACCGTTCATGATGATCAGAATAGAAAGAAACAAATTCAAAAAGAAATGAAAACCCAGCTAAGCATAGAGTTTGAATCCATAAAGTCCTGGATGTCAGTAAACATGGATGGTTACAGGCTACATTTCTCTTAAAACTTGTTGACACAATGCAAAAAAAAAATGAGGAACACACTCATTTAAACGATCATCAACATCGCAAATTAGCATCTTATTCTATGCTTCCATAAAACTATGATATCACCATGTCATAGATATTTAAATGAGGACAAATAGCCTGGGAAGCAGTTTAACTAAACATAAACATATGGAATATGAGTTAAGAATAAAAGTCGATAAGTAAACAGTCGGGTTCAGCAAAAACATCATCTATTGGCTTTAGTTTTAAATGAGGACATGTTGCTCATCCGTACTACTGCAACTTCAGAAAATGAACTGAATTAAGATAATGAGGATTTGTTGTCCATCACTACTAATGTAACTTCGAAAATGAACCGAATTAAATTGATTAAGTGCCAAGTGACCAAAACAGTACAAGAGAATCTCTGAAGTCTGAAACTATTATCTCTTTTTTTTTTCTTTTCAGATTTCAAAATCTATAATATATGTGCATCATACAAAGGTGGGCGCAACAGCAAATCCACTAACAAGGCTCACTGTATCCTCACACGATGATTAGCAGCTATTGACCTACTGAACTAAAATTAATTTCTGAAGCCATCAACACCAGGCATCAGTTCTCCCCATTCCACTGGAAACCACACCAAGGTTACTTCGTTTTTCAGCAGCAAGCAGTCACAATATAAACAGAGACATTACAAATCTAAAAGCATGTTCATGCGTCTACTTGGTAGGTATAAGTATATCAGTTGAGCTTGGTTGACAAAAGAATGTTTCGGACACCTAAAAAGGAATTTACAACTCTACGAAGGATCAATAGCATCAAGTGAAAGGTAATCTAAACTACCAAACATTGATCAGATAAAGGTCTAGCAAGCTCTTGAAACAATATTACTCAACAAGTGACAAATAAGTATGGTTTCAAGAAGACCTGAACGCTGAAATGCATCCCACATGATATCTTCATGCTCCTGGATACCAAAGAGGCATAGCTGTGCAGCTTGGATGCCAAACACTTGCCAGAGTAACTTGCCAGTGTTATTTTGGCGTAAAAAATCCTGAAAAAACAGCGATGATTATACTTGATAAGATAATACATAAGTAAAACTGCACAACCCTCTGCGGACAAGACCTTCGGGTGCATATATAACCAGAACTTCATCCCCCTCCAAAGATTGCAAGGAACAACATTTGCGCACATACAATCTTCAGTCGGCAGCCAGCACTGCATTTCAGAAGTAAATGGATCAGTCACTCAGATACACAGACTCTTTGACAAGAGAGCAGTCACCGAATCAAGAAAGAGGACAAAGATGTAAAATTATAACAAATTAATGTTCAGTGCTATGGCCTTATGGCTATCAAACCCCGCCTATGGCTATCAACTCAGATGCTGCATTGTTGACTTGTTGTATCAGTGCTGCTTAGGTAATAGAGATCGAACATAACATTACCTTCTGGCACAGATAACCTCTGCTCCCTAGCAAACGGCAACCAATCTGCCGTGCCGAGAAATACTGCAGCTTCTGGTCGGAGTCGCGAAGCGTCTCGTAGACAGCCCTGTGCTTCTTGTCCTCCATATCCTTGAAATCACCCTGCAAAGACCAGATAAATCAGACCGCGGGAGCCATGAGTTTGGCTCCTGCATTGCTCGCACAGAAGAACTCCCGAAATCTGCCAGGGCTTATGCAAAACAAAACGGATGATGACGTCACCTTTAACTTGGAGCCGACGCCGCCGAAGCGCATCTTCTCCCCGGTGGCGGCCTCCATCTTGAGCAGCTCGCGGATGACGGCAGCCACCGAGGACGGGAGTGGCGAGGACGTGCCCCAGCGCTGCCACTCCTCATGGCTCACCTCGCCCCCATTACCGGCGCCGCGGCCGGCCGCTGTGGTGGCAAGGAGGGATTCCTCCGTATCAGCCCTCACTTCCCCCGATGCCCACTCGGCGGAGAAGGCCATGGGGGGCTGCTCGAGGGATGAGCGGAGGCGGGGAAGCGTCCGCGGCTGGAGGAGGAAGGGATTGGGAAGTGGGAGGCGGCGGTGGATGGCGAGGGCACCGAGGGAGGAGGCGGGAGGAAGCAGAGCCGGCATTTTTCTTTCTCCATAGTCGGCTATATTTTATGACTTTTGCTAAATATATATCTGTCAAGAGATTTTGCTCAAAAAAATCTGTCAAATTATAGCAATCGGATCTTGCTGAGATAGGTGCCTCGTTTTTTAAGTCGAATTTTGGTGTGTAACAACGAACTCGATATTCTTTTTTTAGTGTCTACCTCCCACCTGAGTGAAAGGTGTCCCTTCCTCACTCAAATTTTTGACCATTGGATCTAAAATCCTACGGCTCAGATCTATTCCATCCTCCAACCCTAATCCCACCTCCTCTCTCCCTCTCTCTCCTCTCTTCCTCCCCACCCGCTGCCGCCCCCTTCCCTGCCCCCGCCCCGGCCCCCACCCCCCTCCGGCACCGGCGGGCTAGGGCCTGGCCGGAGCTCCGCGTCGGCCGCCGCTGGCACGGAGCTCTGGCGAGGCCCTAGCCCGCCGGCGCCGGCCGCCGCGCCACCCCGAAGCCCCGCCGCACGACCCCACCCGCCGCCGCCGTCGTCGTCGCACGCCCCCGCCGCCAGCGCCGGCCCAACCGCCATCCTGCACCGCCCGACCGGCGGCGCCACCGCCGCCGCCCTCGCCGCCGTCTCGGCCGCCGGCCACCGCCGGGCCGGCCGGCCGCCCCCGAACCCTCCTCTAAGCCAGGGGATGAGGATGGCCCCCCCAGCAACCCCGGAACCCTAACCCCGGAACCCTATCCTCACCAGAGTCTCGCCGGAGTTGGAGAAGATGAGGAAGGTAGAGGATAAGGTGGAGAGAGGAGGAGCAAATCTGAGCCATCCACTCTTTTAATCCAATGGTCACAAAATCTGAGTGAGGAAGGTCTCCAAATCACTCAAGTGATGTTTAGCTTTCCCTTTTTTTTAAGCATAACTCCATATTCATGCCTTTATTTCAACAATTACACATCTTCCCCATGCCTAAATTTTCTTACCCCAAAAAATACACCTCTTCCTTCTCCTTTCTCTCTCATTAACTATGGAATGCAAGGAGGCGATGGGCCGACGGCCAGGCGACCCTCCTCCAGATCCGAGCGATGGTATGTGCCCCTTGTTGACTAGAGTGTAAGAACCGATAGAAATGGCGGCGTTAGTACTCCGGTTGAGCCTCTGAGTTTGAGGCACTGGACCCCTAATCTTTGTCGCCCACCTTCCACCCACGGCATCCATGCCACCCTTTCCCTATCAGATCTAAGTTTTTTCTTCATATTTTGTTTTCAATTTAGTTGATGTATCTATTGCTCTTAGTTTTTTATACGGTTTGGTCTTGTTTCTTGTTTTATATATGCAGGTTAATCCAGTACCTTCTCCATATTCAACCCAACATTAGTCCATAACATGAGTTCATCACAAATAAAGTTCTAGCATCTCACACAAATATAGAGTATATATAAGTTATTACGAGCCACAAGTCCATGCATAAAAGGATAATAAGTTCAAATACATAAATGCAATGCAAATGCAATATGAAATATTAAGTCTTAAATAAGCTCCCCCTAAGTCCATGAATCTCCCTTATCTCCACCAATCTTCCAAAGATCTTCAATAAAACCATTTAACACTCCATTCAACACTCCCCATCATCACTGCTCACAAAACTCTCCCCCTTTGTCATCAAGGACCAAAAGGAGGATTTAATCATCCTGAGGCGACGGTGGATGAGGATAGTAAGGTGGCAAATGATAGAATGATGGAGGGGGCATAGGAGCAGGATACACTGAGTAGAAGTGATCGGAGGAGCTAAAGTTGTCCTCAAGCCTCTAATGCCTGTGAAGGATCTGCTATTGTTGCTCACTAGTGGACAATCCTTGAAATCTGACAATGAGAGCCATGATATCATGGTGAAGGACATCCTGAATATTCTGCAACCTTGTCTTCATAGTTCATAAACAGAGGTGTGCATGTGCTGCCCAAAGACCTAAAAACCGGCATTCATTTGACTATGAAGCCCTCTCTACATAGTATGAAAGCCACTAGATAGTTGTTGCTAAAAGTGATCACTCAGACCCTATTGCATAGTGTTTTTGTTACTCGTATGCTGTCCAACCCGATCACTAAGCCCTTGTGCTATATTATCAAATCGGTTTATCGATGTGTTGCCCAAATTGCTCACTGAGCCCCTGCTGCATATTTGCAAAATAAGAGTCAAAGAATCCTGCAGGAGGCACCCACTGTTGTTGCGTGGGTGGAGGAGGCATGTTGGGCATAGGTGGCATGTTGGGGCATAGGTGGAGGAGGCATAGTCTGAGCATCTACATCAAGTGGAGGATCAGCCATGTGAGGAACATCGCTTCATTTGCTCCTTCAATATCCGAAAAACGAGTTAGTGCTCTCTCAAGAAATCCTTTTGTCATTGCAGTATTGCTTGAAAGGAAGATGGGCAACCTCACAAGGACATTGAAATCTTGTCTTTGCCTTGATTAGTGACATGATGTAGGGAGCAAAATAAATATTGATCTCAAGGTTGACTTTCTTTTGAGACATTTGATGGATCATCAAGGCAACCACATTAATCTTTCTCCCATTCATCAAATGATTTACAAATTTTCTGAGTTCTTGCGCAAAACCATCCTTATAGCCACTTTTGGGAAGCACTGTTACTCTAACGATCTTGTTGATTACAGCTGGATGATGCCTAAGCCCTTTAACCTTGCCTAGGGCTATTGCAATCCCAAGTCTAGCAGGCTCATAAAATTGATTAATCTCAGTCAGTTAGAAGATGTTCATGCACAATGTTGAGACTAGCTTCATTGGACAAGAAGGCATAATCAAGGTGATTTACTACAGCAAATTCAGCAAAAGAGACCTCATACTTCCTAGTGCCAGACATCCACTCAAGCCTTTCATATCTTCAATAAGAAATTCAGTAGTTGCATAGAATGGCCTAATCAGAGTTTCATTCCAATCACATATATGCTCAAGAAAATTTTTTAATCCAATAGCCTCGAAGTTGTCTACTAATCCCATCATGACAGGTTGTGAAAGCAGGTAGGCAAAGTCTATGGTTTGATGATTGAACACATTGTTAAACAGTAAGTGACCAAAGAAGGCATCTTCTTGTACCTAAATATAGAAGAATGCATTGTTGTTGATGGTCGATTTGATATAATTTACTGTCAACATCTCGAGAATAAAATGAGGAAATCACACAATGTTCCATGCATAAAACAACTTAATACTAATGAATTACACAAGTTTTGGATGAGTTATGAATGTAAGGACATATGTGTAAAAACTGGGCGGATTATGAGGTGGATATGGTATGCAAGACCTAGATGGCATGCAACATAAGTACGGTGATACACAAACAAACTAGTAGGAACGTGAACAAGACTAAAAATCAATATAGATAGTAAAGAACATACAACAAACTAAGGATAAATAGAAATATTTTTGGGTTTTTAATCATAGAAGAAGTATGAAGAACTTAACATAACAAAGTCCTGGTTTATATTAGGTACCTTGATAGTCAGAAGGTTGAATCTTCATAGTAGTACACCAGGCTCTTGATACATATGTACAGGGACTTGATTTACAAGACTCTCATTAGACACTTACTAACACTCACACGGACTCGGATGCGAGTCTTTTATTTAGTACATAGCACACATGATACTACAACACTTAAGAGTGGTGATGACTGCGGTGGAGAGGTGTGAAGTGAGATGGAATGCGATGTGAAGTGGTGTCCTCCTTCATGCCCCTTCATCTCCTTATATAGGGGTGGCAAGAGTAATCTTCATGGTGAAAATGATGGTGCCTTTTGACCCTTGATTGATATTATTCTTCATTATTCTTCTTTTTTACTATCTCAAGGTGGATGGCATCTTGATGATGTTCTTTTTTACTTCTTTTTGGTACTATCATTCCTCTTTTTGACTTTGGAAAAGAATCTTATAATTTTCTTTTTGACTATCATAAAGTTAGTCCAATCTTCAATAGTACTTTCCATTTGCAATAGTACTTCCCATTCATCCACCTTGATATCATTCTTTTTGACTTGGAGATTGGATTTCGTTGAACTCTTCAAGAAGATTGTGAAGAAGCCTTTGATTGATTTTGTGCAGAGTTCTTGAGCTTTGCCTCACAGGACTGGTGAAAAGCATCTTTAGTAAAGAAGAGGTTTGGAGAGGTTCATTGATTCTGAGATTGGCTCATACACCAAGTGTATTCTTGGTTGAGGAGAAATTAGAAGCTTTGAATCCACCTCAACGTGGATTAGGGGTGATTGGCAAGTCATCGACACCATGGGAAACATTGCTTGTGTCTTCGGTTGTTTTTTTCACTCAATTAATTACAAACAATTTGCCTTGAGCAATTTATTTCCTAGAGATTGTTTTGTATCTTGTCATCCTAGATTGCAAACCTTGACATAGGCTAGAATTACTAGAAGTAAGACTTGTCTTGTGTTTCTAATTGAATTTCTCTAGTGCTGTGATTTTAGTTTTAAACCTCCTATTTACCCCCCTCTAGTCGGTAATACTCGATCCTACAACTGTGGATAAGTATTTCGGGTGTAGACGTGATGTCTAGACTTAAAAATTCCATTCATTTGCAGAGTGTCTTGCAGGTAAAAAGAGAAAGGGATTTCCGTGTGCTTGTGGATTAGTAAGAGTTAGGAAACACCAACAAGAATTTCTGGCACCGTTGTCGGGGAACGGTTGTCATAGTTATTTTCGAGCCGAGTTGCCCAGTGATTGTCTCTACTGTCATTCTATCTGTGGAGGCCATGGGTCAATGGGTCCCACTAGTACGACACCTGCTAAAGGCGGACGAACGATGGGAGAGCCTGATAACGCACGAAGGCGATCCTGTCCGCCGCAGGTCGGAGACTTCCGTCCCGCCCGACCCCAAAAATAGATGGGGAGGCGGAGGGGTCGGAGACTTCCGTCTCGCCCGATGCCCGGAACATTTGGAGGAACAAAGGGGTCAGAGACTTCCGGCTCGCCTGGCCCCAGTCCGCTGGGCCAAAGGGTCTGATCCCATGGGAGGGCCCCCCGTACCGTCTGACTCGGTATGAGAAACGGGGTGAGAAGGGCCTCGAGAGCAGCCTCGGAGCCAGGCCAGACTCGATAGTCACCTGACAGCATGTACAGGCCTGCCAATTGGAAAAGCTGATATGCGGCCCTGCGCCAGGGGAAAAGGTAGTTGCATGCATTATGTTGCACTAGCGGCCAAGAAGGAAGCTACCGCGAAGCTACCTGGAGGCAGGCCAGGGACACGCGGCAACCAGCGAGGGGGTCACCGGATGCACTAAGCTGACAACAAGCAACCACAGGAGGCGCCGTCGAGGGGTAGATAGGTAAAACGCCATTGTACAAAGCCCTCCTCTTGGTTTATAAAAGGGGAGGGCACCCTCCTACGAGGGGAGATCCGATTCTGGAGATTTTCGAAGAGAGCAATACAACCACGAGTCGCCGCAACTGGACGTAGGGATTTCTCTCGAACTAGTATAAACTCCTTGTCTTGCGTCTCTTGAACCATTCTCCACCATGACGTGTGTGTTCTGTGATCGACACTCGCCGGTGTGAGGCACCCCGTGTGCAACCCGCCGATAGTTGGCGCGCCAGGTAGGGGCCTGCGCATGTCTTCGTCCTCGTCGACACCCGGTGCGAGATGGCCGGTCTCTATGACCACCAGCTGGGGCTCAGCACGGGCATCCGCTTTGGTAGCCTCGAGTTCGTCGTGAAGGCGTTGCCCGTGGCACCTGGCGACGCGCCATGTCTCGCCCTCGTCAATGACTTCAACCGCAATACCGCGATCGTGGGACAACTCCCGCGGGACGGCGAGGCGACACTCTCGGCCGAGAGCGGAATCGCGATGGCCATGCAGGCTGTGGGCACCCACTCCCGGAGCTCGTTCGTGGTGCCCAGGGTAGGACGCGATCGAATCGTGCACCACCTCGACAGCCGCGACAATTCGGCGCCAGCGCTCCCGACGAAGCGCTGGTAGTCTCCCACATCACGCGGCCCAAAAAGCCCACCGACGGGAGAGGCCGACGCGCGCCCTCGGGAAGGCGTGGCGCCAACGTTCCCTTTCAGCCTGAAGAACGTGTCACAAGCTTTCTCCAACTTGGTGCAGCGTCAGGTGTGGGAAGACCTCGAAAAGGCACACGCTAAGGTGCGCCTTTTGAGGTACGAGGGCATCCTGGGACGCTATGCGGGCCCGGATGCCACACTCGACCTGTGCGAACCTTGTCGAGGACTGGATCTGGGGTTAGATCGCCATTCATGGGCAGGTAAACTTTACCCCACGCGGGAGTGTTTCATTGTCGTCCTCCCGGGGGATCTGCCAACTGGGGTCCCCCCACGGCAGGCCAACGGGGCGGAAGCTCGGCTAACCCCGGAGCATGTCACAACAAAGTGACAGGAGCTAGAGGATGCACGACTCGCCCTCGAACTCAAGCAAGCCTAGCTGGACGCGGCCCTAGAACCGATGGCCCGAGCGCGAGCGCGTGAGGTGGGTCAACGGATCGAGACCAGTGCCGACGGCTACCCGTTGTTCGATCAGGCGAGCCAGTGCATCGTCGCGACAACGTTACTCACCAGACAGCTGCCTCAGCTATCGACGCCGGAAGAGCGTCGAGTCTAGAATGGACTAAAGATGCTCCTCGAGCGTGTCGTGGTGCAACAGGCAGAAAGCTCTGCCGAAAGGAGGCGACACTCTGGGGTAGGCGCCGTGGATTCACAGTCGTCCAGCCCCGTCAACAAGAAAAAGCCAGCCGACAGCTCACGGCTGCACATTTCGGTGGCGGACGAGCCATGGGGGCCCCTCGTCGGCAACACCACGAAGGTCTAGGACTGGTTGGGCCCCGATCGTGACGTGCGGCACACCCTCGAGGCGCGGCGAAGGGAACGGTCAGAGGAACCAGAGGACCGTGTCCCACATGTTCGACACCGACGGCGAGAGGAGCACGTGTTGGCACTCCTTAGCCTATACGAGAATAACTCCGCAAGCGCCTTTCACCAGGGGAGTGATACCTGGGATATCGAATCCAAAGAACGGCAAACGCGACTAGCCTAAATCTAGTTAACCGGACCCCACCAAGGAAAAGAATGGCGAGGGTAGAGGGCCTAACTTTCAGATAGCCTACAATTACTCTAGTAAAAACTTATCTACTAACCTGATCTGCTTCGGCGGCTGGAAGAGGAAGGGTCCAGACGGGGTAGAAGGGGGACCCAACGGCAACCTGCTACTACTGCTATGAAAACACCCGAACGTTGTGGTCGCACAAAGGACGGACAAGGCTGTCACCACTTGCCATCTACCACTCTCTTTCTGTGGGGTGGAACACAACCCAAGGTAACTATCAAGTCTAGATACCGCACCTACACTATCAAGATACTGACTACTGCCTAGCGCTAAGGCAGAGCAAACCCTAATGGACAGGTTAATGTCCACGCAGACAAGGGATCCCGCAGATCAAATGCTAGTGGATAAAGTAAGTACTAAAACTAAAGTATGAACTAGCGAGAAACTAAAAGTAGACGAAGATCTTAACTTACTCAAAAGCTTGTTCTCCAGGGGTGGCTACAGAAGTAGAGGAAGATCGAGACACTCCTCGACTCCTCTCCTCAGCTCTGCTTCCGCTAGAGACCTCACCCCTCACTCTCCCTATTCTACAAATATGTAGATTACAACTTCAAGAATCTATCCTTCTCCTATGGAATGGTGTATCTTGAGAGTGAAGGGGACAACTCCTTTTATAGCTTGAGTAGGTCGGTTGATCAGCTTAGAGTGTAAGCTACCTTGCCATGCAACCGCCATCCGAAGCTCAACCGAATTGGCGTCGGTGCCTGGCCGTTCGGCCGGCCTCTGGCCGATCGGCCAGGGATAGGTGCCATCTGGCACCGCCTTCCACAGGTACGGTTCTGATCTTCTCCTGGTGTCGGTAGTTGTGACGGTTACCGACCATAGACAGTTAGGCCATGCAAGGTGGGCCCTTCTATCCATGTGCTATGCCTTTCGGTCCTTTGGATCAAACCGACCTTGGATGAACGTCTCAGGGGCTTTGCATGTGTGTTAGTTTTCCCCTGGATTGATGACATGGCATTTGGCCAAGGTTGCTGGCTGGCCGGCCAAGAATTGGCCGTTCGGCCAGGTTTTGTGGCCATTTTACCCCTCTTTTCTGTCACTTGCTCCTGAAACTAAATAAACACCAAAACTTGTGGAATTCATTAGTTTAAGCAATTTATAATATGTGTGACATGCAAATTATATGAATTCTGGTGAAATTTTGGCGGTAAAACTCATCAATATTGATCGCCAACACACCCCCACACCTGAACTTTGCTAGTCCCGAGCAAACATAGAATTTATATCCTGAGGACTTAGCAAAACTTAGGCCCATGAAATCATATCAATGCATAAGAGTTATTTCTAAGCTTTCTCTCATACCTTGGATTCACGGTGGCTAACATCTCCTGTCCGCCCATTGGCTTCCAGAATGACTTCACAAGGTAAGATCCTTCTCCTCTTTCATTTTAGTTAAATTATTATTTATGCATAACCGATAAAACAGGGTGGAGATGTGCAAACCTGAGCGTGGCAACCGGGCTACGGATTTTGATCATGTTGTGTGGACGGCCGGCCAGGATCTGGCCGCTCGGCCAAGAGTTTTCTCCGTTCTGTTCTTTTCAAATTTTGGAGCGTGTAGCCTTGAACGAGGTGACGTGGCGAATTCGTGACGGTGGAAATCTGCGTGAAATACGGCCGGCCAGCGGTGGCCTAGCCGATCGGCTGGACATGGGTGCGTCTGGCGACAAGTTTTGCTCTGTGTATCATGTACGTCCTGTACGCCGCGTTTCTCTGCACACTTCGTAAACATGAGAACAGGGGTCGTGGTTGGCACACAAGTGTGTACCAACCACTCATGGGACAAGCAATTAAACAAATCAAATTTTATTCAACTTCTTAGGGAGGTGCTGCATACGTGAATGAAACACATTTAAAAAGGGAAATTGGAAAGGGAAATAAACTAAAGCACCTAAAACCTAAGAATCTAGCCTAGCCCGACCCCTAATCCCCAGGATCTGGAATCTGGATGGCTTCTGCGTGCCCTGTCGCCTTTGCGAGGCGCTTGAGCTTGGCACTAAGTGCCCTACGCAGTGTGTCCATCTTGTCATCCGTCTCCATCCTGGCGATCTCGGACTCGGCGACGTGCTCGTTCATGTTGTTCACTTCAAGCTTCAGCGCAACCACCTGCTTCCGGAGTGCCCAGACCTCCTTCTCCTCCTCGTCATCGTCGTCCGACCACTCCATGATCCCTGGAGGTCCACGGATTGGTGGTGGCGAGTGGTGACGCCTCAGCCTCTCCGGCGTGGAGTCCACCGACTCCGGTGGAACAGCGTTGAGTGGCGGTATGAGGACCTTCCCGATGCCGGGTGTGTATTCCGGCGACTTGGCACGAGGGACGGAAGAGATCGCCTGCTTCCCAGTGGGGGAGAAGACAATCTTCTTCGTGATGGCCTTTCGAGGAGAAAGGATCCCCTTGGTTGGCCTTCTGGTCCGCTGCATCTCAGGGCTAATGATGCCCTTCCCTACCGGGGACTTTGCACGAACTCCAGGCAAACGGCCTCGGGGTGAGGCCGATCGGCCTACTTCCAGCCGGCCGGCCAGGGGTTGGCGCCCCCTGGCCTCCTGTCGCGCGGCAGCGGCCTCCACGAATGCCACCTTCTCGATGATCTGTAGACTGCTTGACGAAGACGGCTCCATGATAGGAGAGGTGGGTGAGTACGGTGATCCCGCGACGTTGGATGCTGATTTTGGGCTGGAGGTGTCCTTGAAGTTACCCATGGTGGTAGGATCTCAGAGGTTCTGGGTTTTGGGAGAGAGGAGGCAGCGAGAGGTTCTGAGGAAGACGATGTGGTTGCCTTTCGATTTTATAACGATGTTTTCACCAGAGGCTCCTCGGAATCTCAGAAGGGATAAGATATCAGAAGGTTTGAACTTGGATTGGAGCGTGGGGGACGGCGCCTGGCCGATCGGCCAGGGCCTGGTCGTTTGGCCAAGGGTGGCCGCGACTCGGGCTCCTCCTTCTGGAAGGTTCTCTCCTCTCTTCCCTCAGATGGAATTTTGTGTCGGTTGGCTAGAAATAAGGAAGAAAATAGAGAAAAAGATAGAGAATGGAATCCTATACTAGGGTAAGGCCCGTTTTAAGTCCGGCGAAGACTATGGATATATTTATTCCTATATCTCGGATAGCTCGAATACATCCATGTCTTCGAGGTCCGGCATTTCGGGCTCAAGGAATACTTTGAGTCTTTGGCCATTAGCCTTGAATGCATTCCCATAATCGTCTTGGAGAGTTATAGCTCCATGATCGGCTGCATTTATAACCGTGAAAGGCCCTTCCCACTTACTCCTAAGCTTACCATGACCAAAAAGACGAACGCGAGAGTTAAAGAATAGTACCTTATCTCCTGCGTTGAACTCCTTGATCTTGATGCGCTTGTCGTGCCATCGCTTTGTACGTTCTTTGTACAATTTTGAGTTGTGGTAGGCTTTCTCTCTCCATTCATCCAATTCAGCTAGCTGTATTTGTCGCTTAACTCCAGCTGATTGGAGGTCCATGTTCCACTTCTTGATTGCCCAGTGAGACTTGAATTCCATTTCTACCGGTAGGTGGTTTTGCCATAGACCAGTTGATATGGAGTCATACCTATAGGGGTCTTGTATGCTGTTCGATATGCCCAGAGTGCTTCAGGAAGCTTGCTTTTCCATCCCCTCCCCATGGCATCGACTGTCTTTTGTAAGATGTTCTTGATCTGCTCATTAGACGTCTCTGCTTGCCCACTTGTTTGAGGATGGTATGGCGTGGCAACCCGATGATTTACTCCTAACTCGCCGAGACATTTCCTGAATGTTTTGTCGATGAAGTGTGAGCCTCCATCGCTGATCACGACTCTCGAAACTCCAAAGCGAGGAAATATGATTTCCTGGAACATTTTCTTTGAACTCCTTGCGTCGGCCGCAACACAGGCTAATGCTTCAACCCATTTGGACACATAGTCCACAGCTACCAAGATATACTCGCATTGCTCTGACATGGGGAAGGGACCCATGAAGTCAACTCCCCACACATCGAATATCTCAACTTGGAGATTATTTGAAGTGGCATTGCATCACGGGTGTTGATGTTCCCGTGCTTCTGACATCTTGGACAACGCCGCACAAATTGTTTTGTATCTCCATACATGTTTGGCCAAAAGAATCCAATTTGCCAAACCTTAGCATGGGTGCGAAAGGCTCCATAATGCCCTCCATAGGGTGAGGAGTGGCAACGCTCAAGAATTTTGCGGGTCTCACATACTGGGATGCAGCGGCGGAGTAAGCCATCCGCACAAACCTTGAATAGGTAGGGGTCGTCCCACAGATGAAATCTGCTGAGGTGGATTAATTTCTTCTTATCCTCTCCTGGCGGGACATAACCAGTAACCATGAAATTCACCAGGTTGGAATACCATGGATGAGTGGTTGTGACCTTGAGGAGGGTATCATCTCTAAGGTAATCGTTGATTGACAGGTCCGATCCTTTAACTTGTAATCTCGAGAGATGATCTGCCACACAATTATCTGCGCCCTTCTTGTCCCTGATTTCTAAGTCAAACTCTTGAAGGAGCAGTATCCAACGGATAAGACGTGGCTTTGCATCTTTCTTGGTCAAGAGATACTTTAGTGCAGCATGATCCGTGTATACTATCACCTTAGCTCCAACCAAGTAAGATCTGAACTTGTCCATGGCAAAAACGACTGCCAGAAGTTCCTTTTCCGTTGTGGCGTAGTTCAGCTAGGCCCCAGTCAGTGTCTTGCTTGCATAAGATATTGCATAATGGTGCTTATCCTTGCACTGACCGAGCACTGCTCCCACAGCATAGTCACTTGCATCGCACATTATTTCAAAGGGCAGGCTCCAATCTGGAGGCTGAATGATGGGTGCTGAAACGAGTGCCTTCTTGAGGGTGTAGAAAGCTACGAGGCAATCTTCGTCGAAAACGAATGACTTCTCCTTGGCGAACAAATTCGTCAAGGGTCTTGCTATCTGAGAGAAATCCTTGATAAATCTCCGGTAGAATCTGGCGTGGTCGAGAAAACTCCTTAGTCCCTTGACATTGGTCGGAGGGGGTAGCTTTTCAATTACCTCGATCTTTGCTCGATCTACTTCTATCCCTCTTTCTGATACTCTATGCCCAAGGACAATTCCTTCTCTAACCATGAAGTGACACTTCTCCCAGTTAAGGACCAGATGTGTCTCCTCACATCTCTCAAGAACTTTGTCTAAGTTCTCGAGGCATTCTGCAAAACTCTTGCCATAAACTGAGAAGTCATCCATGAAAACTTCCATGACTTGCTCGATAAGGTCAGAGAATATTGCCATCATACATCTTTGAAATGAGGCAGGTGCGTTGCAAAGACCAAATGACATCCGACAATATGCGAATGTTCCATAGGGGCAGGCGAAAGTGGTCTTACTCTGGTCATCCGGATAAATAGGAATCTGGTGATAACCTGAGTAGCCATCGAGGAAACAGAAGAACGAGTGCTTGGCCAGGCGCTCAAGCATTTCGTCGATGAAGGGCAGGGGGAAGTGATCCTTCCGGGTAGCCTTGTTGAGCATCCGTTAGTCAATGCACATCCTCCATCCGGTGAGTGTCCGCTGAGGTATAAGCTCATTTCTCTCGTTGCGAACGACTATCATACCTCCCTTCTTCAGGACCACTTGAACGGGACTGACCCATTCACTATCTTGCACGGGGTATATGATACCGGCGTGCAAGAGCTTCAGTACCTCTTTCTTAACCACTTCCCGCATCGCATCATTCAACCATCGTTGATGCTCTCTTGACGGCCTATGGTCTGGTTCCATAGGGATGCGATGGGTACAAAGGTTGGGGCTGATCCCCTTCAAATCCTGTAGAGAATACCCAAAGACGGATCGATGTTTCTCTAGGATTGTCATGAGTCGCCTTGCTTCACTCTCTGATAGCTTGTCGCTAATGATAACAGGCGTGGCTCGGCTGTTGTGGAGGAAGGCATACTTCAATCCAGATGGCAGCGGCTTCAATTCAGGGAGGGGAGGTTGCGGTTTCTCCGTCTCACTGAGCTTGAGGTAGCCGCCCAGTTCTGCTTCCTGGATGAAGTGTTGGGCATCCTCTTCAATGCTAGGCTGAACGAGTTCTTCCAGTACTTTGCCCGTAGCCTTGTCCAGAGGGTCTTGCTTCGGTGCTTCTTCTGCCATAGTGTTCACTGAACGAACTAGGCTGACCGAGTATATTTCTTTGCCAACCTTGAACTGAAGAGAAGTTCGGTCCATGTTAGGGTTGACAAGTGGCTCTATTGGCTGTCCAATCAGGAAGAATGTATCGCCTTCAGGGATATTGAAGATGTGGAAATCCAGGAGTACCTTGTTCCTTGTCATTTTTACTGACACGACTCGCAATATTCCCTTGCTCTCCAGCATCTGGCCGTCGATCCACTTCAAGCGCTTACTGGAAAAGGACATGGGTTCGTCTGGTGCAATAGCAGATGCTAACACACAGGACATGATGTTAACCCCGACCTTCGGGTCGTAGATGACTTCCTGTGACTCAGCGTCCCCAATAGTGCAGAGGAGTATTCTGAACTCTGGGTAGATCTCGATGGGTCTACTGCAAAGCTCTACTTCCTCTGTCCATTCCTTGCTCATAATGGCAGTTAAACCCTCAATCTGCCGGGTGGCTTCAGGAATGAATGCCTCAGATCGGGAGCACTTGCATTGCAATTCCTTCGGCATGACGGATGTGTTGCCGAGTGACATGTACTCCTCTTCGATGAAGAGGGGGGGTACGAACTGTGGCAATGCGTTGATAAGTGGTTCTGGATCTGGGGTCTTGAGTGGTGGTTCGGGAATCTCCTCGATGAACGGTGGAGGTGGACAGGATGAGGCTGACAGGGTGTGAATCTGTTGCTTCTCTGTTGGCTCTGGTGGATCATCAAACACTTCGGTATACTCAGTGCTGGTGAGGACCTTGTTCAGAAGATCTTGAACTTCGTCCACGGTCTTGTACAAGACCGATCCTGCGGAGGCCACATCAATGAAATGTGCGCTATCCGCATTCAATCCGCCAACGAAATGTTGCATTAGCATCTCCTCTGGAATGCCGTGAGGCGGTCCAGAATTGACCAAACACATGAATCTTGCCCAGCCTACTCCAATTGACTCATTCTCTTGCTGAAAAGTCAATAACTGGATACACAATATACGGACCATGGACAGGGGGTAGAAGAACAAACAGAACTCATCCTTCAGCTGTAACCAGTCTCCTCCAACTCTGCTTGCAACACAGTCGTACCAGAATTTAGCCTTCCCTGTCAGAGAGAACGAAAAGAGCTTCCACCTGAGGGTGTTCTGATTCATCCCGGCAATAATGAGGAGAGAACAATTCTCCTCGAATTCCTGCAAGTGAGTATAGGGATTCTCGTCCTTTCTACCAGAAAAGGACTGTGCACGAACCATAGCTACGAGACTGGGATGGATCTCGTAACCATTAGTGTAGATGGGGTGGCATGATGGTGGTAGTTCCAAATACTCACGAGATGGGACCACCGGATAACTAGGGGTGCCTACTGAAGAACTAGAAGAGCACTCCATATGGTTAAGGTGAAAAAGCTTACAGCTAACAAAAATCTAAACTAGTGTTGCTACCGTTCCCGGGCAACGGCGCCAGAAAAGCTTGTTGGCACTCCTTAGCCTATACGAGAATAACTCCGCAAGCGCACAGAGACCGATGTAGCCTTTCACCAGGGGAGTGATACCTGGGATATCGAATCCAAAGAACGGCAGACGCGACTAGCCTAAATCTAGTTAACCGGACCCCACCAAGGAAAAGAATGGCGAGGGTAGAGGGCCTAAATTTCAGATAGCCTACAATTACTCTAGTAAAAACTTATCTACTAACCTGATCTACTTTGGCGGCTGGAAGAGGAAGGTCCAGATGGGGTAGAAGGGGGACCCAACGGCAACCTGCTACTACTGCTATGAAAACACCCGAACGTTGTGGTCGCACAAAGGACGGACAAGGCTGTCACCACTTACCGTCTAGCGAGAAACTGAAAGTAGACAAAGAACTTAACTTACTCAAAAGCTTGTTCCCCAGGGGTGGCTACAGAAGTAGAGGAAGATCGAGACACTCCTCGACTCCTCTCCTCAGCTCTGCTTCCGCTAGAGACCTCACCCCTCACTCTCCCTATTCTACAAATACGTAGATTACAACTTCAAGAATCTATCCTTCTCCTATGGAATGGTGTGTCTTGAGAGTGAAGGGGACAGCTCCTTTTATAGCTTGAGTAGGTCGGTTGATCAGCTTAGAGTGTAAGCTACCTTGCCATGCAACCGCCATCCGAAGCTCAACCGAATTGGCGTCGGTGCCTGGCCGTTTGGCCGGCCTCTGGCCGATCGGCCAGGGATAGGTGCCATCTGGCACCGCCTTCCACAGGTACGGTTCTGATCTTCTCCTGGTGTCGGTAGTTGTGACGGTTACCGACCATAGACAGTTAGGCCATGCAAGGTGGGCCCTTCTATCCCTGTGCTATGCCTTTTGGTCCTTTGGATCAAACCGACCTTGGATGAACGTCTCAGGGGCTTTGCATGTGTGTTAGTTTTCCCCTGGATTGATGACATGGCATTTGGCTGTGACATCTCTGATGTAAAAATGTAGAAAACACCGTTAAAACAGGTTAAAAGGGGAAAAAGTGATGTTGGAATTCAAAAATTCATCAAAATTCAAATTTAAATTAAAAAACAAGGGTCTTTTGACACCCAACTGAAATCTCAACAATTTTGTACTAAACTTGAAAATCTCCAAAAATAAAAGTTGTTTGTCATCACAAATAAGGCCGTCACTGTTTGGAACTTTTGAAAATTTTGCAATTTAGCCCCTCAAAAACTCGAAAAACAGTTCTGAACACCTTTTTGAATTTGGGTTGTTTGAGCTTGAAAAATTTGAAATTTCAGGTTCACCCCAAAAAGAAAGTTGTGTCCCACATCTCAAATTCCAACTTTTATTTTTATACTTTTTCATGCTCAGTTCAAATTTTTGGAGAAAATTCAAAGGGGGCAAAGGAGCTCCACGGAGCTGCCAGCTCGGCCCTGGCGCGCTCTGCGCCTGGCCGGAGCTCGGCCGCCACGTGGCCGGCGAGCGGCGGAGGCCGCGCCGAGCCGGCCGAGCCACGGCGTCCGCTGGCGCTTGTCCTCACGCGGTTGTCCCTCCCCTCCCGTGCCGTCACGTCACCGCTCGACAGCGCGCTTTGCCTCGCGCCGCGCGAACGCCATCATGGCGGGCGGAGCGCAGCCGTGGCCGCGCGCTCGCGCACGTCGCACAGAGCTGCTCCGCGGAGGATTCTCTTCTCACTACGCGCCAAGGCACTCTGCAGAGGATCTCCCACTCCCTCACGCGACAATATTCGACGCCCAACCCTCGCGCGCGCTCTGTTCGAGCTCGGCGCATCAATGGCGCGTCACGTCGACTTCTCCCCTCGCGCACGCTCCCGAGGCAGCACGTCCCCTCTCTAGCGTGCCAAAGCACTCCACCGAGCCCCTCACACTCTCCCCTAGCTCGCGCACTTCACCATTTCACTTCCTCGCGCTCGCTCCCGTCGTCTTCAACCTCCAGCCGCGCGGACCGAGCCGAGCTTCGAAGCCAAATTCATCCTCGTCCCTCCACCATTCCCCAAATCCCTCGCGCACAGAGCTAGACCGCTTCCAGAGCTTCCATTTCCCCCACTTCTCGCGAGCTCTCCCCAACTCTCCGGCGAGAAATCGGATTTTCCCCCAAATCCGCATTTCCGGCCGCCGGAGCACGCGCACGTCGAGCCCCTACTTCGAGCCCTCCCCGAGGTCAACCGAGCCCTCCACTAGCTTCGCCGAGTCCCACTGGTGCTCTAGGACCCCTCCAACCCCGGCGAGATCCACCACCCTCGCCGGAATCGAGCTCGCGGCGGCCGCACCGCCACCGTACGTCGCCGGCGAACTCCGAGCTTCCCCCGGCCTCCCAACCGCCACCAATCGACTCGTGGTGAGCCACTGGTCCTTTTCCCCCACTTCCCCGACCCTAGCTCGCCGTCGTTTGGCCGGCGCAACTCCGGCGACGAGCCGAGGACCTTTGTTCATCTTCTTCGTTTTTCCAGGGTTCCCAGTGAAAAAGGCAGGGACCTGTTCGCGAAGTTTCAAAAGATTCAAGGGCCGGCGCGTAAAAAGATTCTTAAGGTTTAAACCTTTTTCCCGAAATCTTGTAAAATCCACCAAAAATCGTACAAAAATCAGAAAAATGCACAAAAATACTCCCTGGACTCGTGAGATTGTAAACTCCAATCTCACGTTAGCATGTATATACTTTTGGTGAACCATTTTTGAATTAAAATTCAAACTGTGAATTTAGAAACTTGTGCACCATTTTAAATCCAGAGCTCCGCTAGGTCTGAGCTTTGGATATGTTGTTTGCAGTGACTTTGGACACCTTGTGTCCAAAGGGGACCTAAAAATATGGACTTTAGCTTTAGTTATGAATTAATTTGTGATTCCTGTCTTTTTGCAGTCCTGAAATTATTAAAAATAATCCATGCAGCTAAAAATCACCATTCTTCTCTAGAGGCCTAGGAACTTGTTAGCACATCTGTTAAAAATACAAAACTTAATTTTTGCTCTGTTTAGACTAGCAAATAAATAGATATGTTTTTTTGGATAGAATTTTGTTGAGAACTGTCCAAGGGTTATTTTGAGCCACCACTTGGCCAGAGCCCTCCTTACACTCATGACTAGCTCTGGTAGGAAAATTTCCTGATTTGGATGTATTTTCGATTTTATATGAATTTATCTTGTTTCTTTAGGCAGCAGTTTGTACTATTTTTAATAAATTCTATGTAGCTCAGTTTTAGCTAAATTTTGGAGTGAGCCTAACTCTTATACTCCAGTAGCTGTCATAAAGTTTTTAGATAAAAAGGATGAACAGAAACTGAGAAACAAAAATGAGAAGAAATTAAGGTGGAATTAAGTTATATAAAAGAATAGAGCTTTTTGATAATTAATTAAAATGAAACATGGAAAGTCTAAAATTCCAGAACAACACCCTAACTTCAAAATAATAAATGAGAATTCTTTTATATGTGTACACAATCACCATCAAAGATGCATAAAATTTTTCCACACCCCTCCTCTAGTTTTGTGAAGGAGAAAGTAGTACATTAGCATGTCTAGGTGAATATGGCCTTCGAGGCCTTAGTTTTGGAATCACTAGGCAGCCGCTATAAAGTTATGCATCTCATGTAGAAGGCGCTGTTGCGGACGGCTTCTATCACCTCATCCCCGCCGACGGAGAGGGCATCCCAGAGAACGGTGCTAGCGAAGGAACAGTCGACCCGGAGGCTAACCCCCAGCTAGCGCAAGAAGGCAAGCCCTGGAGCATAACCTAACCTTTAAAGTTTATGCATCTATGAATTCCCTATGCTTGTGCATTTACGTTTCAAGGAGTTGATTGAATACCTTAGTTGCATATTTCTAGTACCTATGACTGGCAACAGTAGTATGAAAGGATCGATAGGGCATTGCTTTAGGTCCGTTACAAGTCGAGTGATTTCCTGTCACTCGCGAGACGTAGGAGTTGCTTGTCTTTACTTATGTTGGAAGCATAAGGATGGACGGGCGGGATGGTAGATGTAGATCTCCCGTCCGTGTATGATAATTGATTTAAGGTCGAAACGTGTGGTTGAGTGTGTCAAGTTTTTGAACGTACCCCATGCATGCCGATATATGGGAATCGGTAAGCCCGGTACCAGATTGAAGCAGCTAGGGCCGATAGCCATCTCTCCTTGGAAACTTTTGTTTCCCCTGCTGTACACTTGTGGATATATCCGTGATGCTGTGAGTGAAGCAGTAAACCTTTATCCTAAGGAAGTGGACCCAGTTCCGAATTGTGGATCGATGGGAAAGGTTGGGAAGTGCTTGTACCTTTTGTAGCAAGCATTGTCCGTGTGTGTTGGGTTTCCCTTGGCCAGGTATCAAAATTCGGTTCGAACTGTCCGCTTCTCGCGGTTAATGAGACTGCTTGACCGCCTGGCTGCATTGAGTAACAAGTGGAACTACGAGAATGATGAACTTGTTGTATGAATTAATTGTATTGCACCACTTGTATGCTTAGAGAGGATGCTAATCTAGAATGGTTAAATCTACTAGAATATGATGCTAGAAATATGAAAGCAAGGATCTACTCTTAGTTGCTTTTCAGCAAACAAACCCACCAGCCAAAAGCCTCTCATGTCTAGATGTCGGTGATGTAGTTTTCACCCGACGGGTAAGCCTTGCTGAGTATTAGTATACTCAGCCTTGCTTGTGGCTTTTATTTACAGGTAATGTGATGGATGTGGCAGTCGATGCCATTACTTGGCCTACCCAGTTTCCCCCTGGATGGCACATCGAGTGGGTTCTGTCCTCTGCCGAGGAACGGGAGGAGTAGCACCGTGGCAGGCTTCATCATGGTGTTACTATGTATCGTCGCTAGTTTACTTTCCGCTGCAATGAACTATTTTATTCCGCTGCAATGAACTTGATACTCTGATTTGAATTTCAAACTTGGTTTGTAATAACTTTGTGATACTATTTATGTATGGTGAAATTGTGGAATGTTGTAATCTCTGGAACTCACCTTCGTGTGGGCGTGCTTGTTGTTTCGATCGAGAAAGTACGTGGTTAAATCGGGTTTAATCCGACGGCGCTCCAGCTTATTCCGGATTAAGTGCCTGACTACTCGATTAGTGGTCTCGGGGTACTTAACTTAGAATAATTTCGGAGTGGTCCGCCACAGCTGGTATCAGAGCCGAAACAGGCGCACCGGAGAGAGCAACAAACCTTAAATAAACATTTTGGAATAAAACTTGCCAACTCGTACTTCCGCCGCGCATTGCGATGGAAGCTTATTCTTAGGACCGCTAAGGATGTTACATTGAGCGTGAAGCCTATGTGGGTTAAGGGATCACGATATGATAGGTGGCTAATAATATATTATACTAACTTCCAGCACATTTCATTCTGTCATTTACTTTACGCAATGGTGGACGCAAGGTACGGCGATTGCTGTAACGTACCACGACACTATATGAAAATATAGTGGCGGCACATAGTCAATACGTTGTGATGGAGACGCTATCGTGAGTGCTGGCACGAAAGGTTGATTATATATGCTCTAGAATGGAATTTTCTGCAGGTACACTAACCACGATTCCGTAAGATGAACGGTTAGAAAAGTTCGGCTAGTTAATATAGGGAGAGACGGATATTGCCTAGCCACCGGCACTAACTTCGTAGGCCAAAAGTTTATTGGCATGTGTGTTGGTGAGAACGAATAGGCTGCTCATGCATTGCAATCCACTGAAATTATATTGAACCTTAATACGTGACCATCAAACCGCCGTCAAAATTTGAATCACAACCGAAACTCTGCCGAAACCAGTCTGATTGCACAATTAATTCGAAACTGAACACGTTGCCAAACGAAAAAGTGTTCAACATGAAAGTTGTCATAAATGTTATCTAGTTTGTGCTGTAGAAATTTCAACGAAAATGGTTTAGTAGAACTGGAGTTATGCTTAAAATGGTAACCCCGTGTCTGCTGGAAATTTCTGGGAACAGTGAGATAAAAATTGAATTTTTACACCGTCTTAATGACAGTTTCTGCTCAAACCTCCAGCATGAAACCTGTTTGTAATTACTTAAACAATGTCCTGGCCGAGTTTGGGAATTTTTGAGCTTGTAGATGTCGAGTTTTATAATTTTTACTACACGGTCCAGAGTCTGTTTAATTTTCTTTGGCGCTTACCGGTTCTCACCCATGCCCTTTCTTTTTGGTTCAGAATGGACGCTCACGCTGACTTGGCCAGCTACCCCAACGACGTTTCCTTTTCAGACTGCCTAGGATGGAAAGGTTTCCCTAGCATTCTGTGGTCAGTTTTGCAGGCACTCGATTATCCTACCCCGCCACAATATGAGAGAACCCTCATCCGAGACCGAGGTGTGACCCGATCTCGTGTTCGTTTGGTGGTACATCGCCATCCACCGTGTCCTAGCTCCCCCACTTGGAGTGTGGAAGTTCATGGACGCCACATGGAGACTACTTGTGAGCTAGCTGCCTTGAATGGCATCAGTTCTTTTTGTGCTCAGAACCAGGACTTGGTAGAGCACCAGTTGCTTGGGTTGTTCCCACCGACCCAGCCGGACGATCCCCATTGGATGAGGCGCTATCTTAGCTCCCCTTTGAGGATGACGGAGAATTCCGTCGCTGCAGCTGCACTTATGATGAGATGGATCCGAGCTTACCACTGCTTGCAGGCACTTTTAGGACGGTCGCAGAGCGAGATGCTCAACCTTGCCATGGACATGTCTGCCCGTGCCCGTGACATTGGGGTTGAGAGGACCTCATTGTCCATTGAGGTGAGCACCAGAGACGCCATGATTGCTGATTTAGAAAGGCAATTGAATGACCTCCACATGGCGCACAACAATGTCCAAAATGAGCTAGCCCAAACAAGAGAAGAGCTTGAGGAAGTGCACGGTACTTTGGAGCATGCCAATGCCATGTTAGCCGCCCATGATGCTCAGCACCTTCTTGAGCAGGAGGGAGAGCATGGGGAAGGAGAGGCCCCCGACTCCGACATGGATATCGAGGATGACATGCCGCCCCTTCCAGCTCCACCATCACCTATGGGCAGCGAGGCTACCGCTAACAACCTTGATGATTTCTACAAGTGGTAGTAGCAAGATTACTCCTCCGCATAGCCTAAATTTTGGCTTCATGTTGTAATAGGCTAGATGGAGTTGAGCTCCCCTTTTAATCTTTTGAGACCATGTAATTTAATGGTGTGGTTGTGTGAACCAAAACTTGATGGAAGGTTGTAATGGCTATGTGGAAAACATTCTGCAGCTAACTTTGTTTTAATTATTGATGGATTTTCCATTCATTTCTGGGCCGTGATGTGAACTACAAAGTTGTTTGGAATTTGTCAAACGAAATGTTCACCAAATTTCAACCCTATTGGTTAAGCGAAATAAAAATGGCAACCAAAACACTACAGCTCGGCCTGCCGTAAAACAGCAAACGCAGAGAGCTAAGGATTGAATTTTTCGGCTTAGTTCCAGCCTGAATTTGATTCTGAGCCAAACATGAAAGTTGTAGAGAAGGAAATTTTCGGGCTACTGACCGAATTGGAGCATTTGATTTGCTTCCTGTTGGGAGATATGATTTTTCTTCCAAACTGCTTGTTGATATGTCATTCTTACGCAGTAAACTTCATTATATTGTCACGTTCTATCTTGTCATCATTATGCAAGCTTATGAAATATGGCTAATACGAGTACCTACTGCAGATGGCAATCACCCGCAGCGGTCATGACGCTAGTGGCTCCAATGCTAACCAGCAAGGGCCAGAGGGGCAGCAACAACCGCCACCACCTCCGCCACCGCAGCAACCTCTGACGTGGCAGCAATTGTATGCTACGCAAACGGAAATCCTACGGAACCTGCAGCATCAGCAACAAATGATGCAACAGCAGATGCTACATCAGGGAGGTCAACGGGCCCCTCAGCCTCAAGTGGCCCGGTATGAGGATTTTCTGGCTACACACCCGCCGGTGTTCTCGAGAGCCGATGAGCCCCTGGAAGCCGATACGTGGATTCGAGCCATCGAATCCAAGTTCTCCATCTTGGCCACGCCTTGCACTTCCAACCGCAAGGTAGTTTTCGCGGCGCAGCAGCTCCGCGGTACGGCTCTCCTATGGTGGGAGAATTACTTGGCCCTGCAGCAGGAGGGTCACGTGATTGAGTGGGATGAGTTCAAGACTGCTTTCAAGGCTCACCATATTCCTGCCGGCTTGGTAGAGCGGAAATTGAATGAATTTCTGGCGTTGACCTAGGGTACCCGCACGGTGCTCCAATACGCCCAGGCCTTCAATGGGTTGTGCCCGTACGCGGGTCATCACGCCGACTCTGACGAGAAGAAATTGGAGAGGTTCCGACGTGGCCTCAATACTAAGTTGAAAGCCCAATTGACCACCACCCGTGTTGCCACGTATGGCGATCTTGTGAACATCGCCATTGCCCAAGAAGACTCCAATGTGGTACACAAGGCGGAGAAGAGGAAAGCTCCCGCTGGACCCTCGAGAGCGCAGCCGCAGAGATTCCGCTTGGTTGCCCCGGCTGCACCGCAAGGACAGTCCAGGGCACCTCAGGGAGGTGGATGGGTTGCTAGGCCACCGCAGCTTAATGCGCCACGTTTCCCTCCACCGCCACAGCAGCAACCGGCACCAAGGCAGAACGCACAACAGCCAGCTCGCCCTGGAGCCGGCTATCAGTGCTTCAAGTGTGGCAGCAACAGTCACTTTATCAAGGACTGCCCGCAGAACAAGCAACAGAACCAGCGCCCGGGAAATCAGCAAAGCAAGGGCAAACAGCAGCAGCGTGTGCAGGTCCAACAAGGAAGGCTTAACTACACCACCTTGGCCGACCTACCTGAGGGAGCCCTAGACGTGACTGGTACCTTTCCTATCCACACTCAACCTGCTGTGATATTGTTTGATTCCGGGGCAACACATAGTTTTATAAGCACAAGATTTCATGTGAAATGTGGGTTAAAATCTTACCATACCAAATCATCATATGTGATATCAACTGCGGGAGGTAAAATAGCATCCAACCAAGTCACCCAAAGAGTGCCAATCAGGCTGGGAAGTAAAATATTTCCTACTGATTTAATTCAGCTTGGTATGAAAGGGATTGACATTGTTTTGGGGGCCAATTGGATGACTCAACATAAGCTTGTGCTAGATGTTGCGGAACGAATTGTTGAAATAAACTCGCCTACACATGGCCCTAGTGTGCTATATCTGCCATAACGGAATTGCGTCAATGCTTGTGCTTATACAATGGTAGAAACGCAACTAAAGGACATTCCGGTGGTATGTGAGTATACCGACGTTTTTCCGGATGACTTACCTGGGATGCCGCCGGATAGGGACATTGAATTTGTGATTGAACTCCAACCTGGCACGGCACCTATATGAAAGAGACCATATAGAATGCCACCCAATGAATTGGCTGAATTAAAAATTCAACTCCAAGAACTGCTAGACAAGGGTTTCATTCGTCATAGTGTGTCACCTTGGGCATGTCCCGCTATCTTTGTGAAGAAGAAGGACCATTCTTTGAGGTTGTGTATCGATTACCGGCGTCTCAATGCGGTGACTATTAAAAACAAGTACCCACTCCCTTGTATTGATGTCCTGTTTGACCAACTAGCTGGCGCCAGAGTGTTCTCCAAGATTGATCTTCGCTCTGGCTATCACCAAATAAAAATCCGACCTTGTGACATTCCAACGACTGCCTTTTCTACTCGTTACGGGCTTTATGAATTCTTGGTCATGTCATTTGGACTCACCAATGCCCCAGCCTACTTCATGTACCTCATGAATTCGGTTTTCATGTCAGAACTAGACAAGTTCGTGGTGGTTTTCATTGACGACATTCTTATATATTCCAAGAATGAGGAAGAGCATGCCGAGCACCTTCGCATTGTTCTTCAAAGATTGAGAGACCATCAGCTCTATGCCAAGTTCTCAAAATGTGAATTCTGGCTAGAGAGTGTGAAATTCTTAGGTCACACGGTTTCCAAGGATGGTATATCCGTGGATCCAACCAAGGTGCAAGAGGTGCTGGATTGGCAACCACCTACCTCTGTCCATGAGATTCGGAGTTTTCTGGGTTTAGCCGGTTATTATCGCCGTTTTATTCCGGACTTCTCTCGGATTGCGAAACCCATGACCGAACTCCTAAAGAAGGGAGTCAAATTTGAGTGGAATGACAAATGTGATGAGGCTTTCCACACTTTGAGAAAACATTTAACTTCAGCCCCAGTTTTAGCTCAACCCGATTGCACCAAGCCCTATGATGTCTATTGCGATGCTTCAGGCACCGGACTTGGCTGTGTCCTCATGCAAGAGAACCGAGTCATTGCTTATGCTTCTCGAGCACTTCGGCCTCATGAGCTAAACTACCCCACGCATGATCTTGAGTTAGCAGCGGTTATCCATGCTCTCAAGATGTGGAGACACTATCTGATGGGTGTTTCATGCAACGTTTACACCGACCACAAGAGTCTCAAATATGTCTTCACTCAGGCACATTTGAATATGAGGCAGCGAAGATGGTTGGAGTTAGCAAAGGACTATGACCTTAGTGTGCATTATCACCCCGGCAAGGCTAATGTGGTTGCGGATGCACTAAGCCGCAAGGCTCATTGTCATTGCCTTTCCGTGGAGTCCTACGCTGACACCTTGTGCCATGAAATAGCAAAGCTCAACTTAGAGATTGTTCCACACGGGTACTTCAACCATATCTCTGTTGAACCAACCTTGCATGATCAGATCGTCGAAGCCCAATTAAATGACACAAAGATTAAAATCCTTAAAAGGAAATTGGCAAAAGAGAAGGTGAAGGAAAAATACAAGTGTTTCCGGCTAGATGGGCAGGGAGTGATGTGGTTTGGACATCGCATCGTGGTGCCCAAGAACACTGAACTCTAGAGGAAGATTATGGATGAGGCCCATCTCTCTAAATTTTCTATCCATCCCGGTAGCACCAAAATGTACCAAGATTTAAAACAAAACTTTTGGTGGACTAGGATGAAGCGAGAAATTGCCACGTATGTGTCAGAATGTGACACGTGTCAGTGGGTTAAGGCTAGCCACTTGAAGGTAGCAGGCACGCTTCAACCTCTACCTATTCCCTCATGGAAGTGGGAAGATATAAGCATAGACTTCATTGTTGGACTTCCCAGAACCCCTCAGGGGCATGACTCCATTTGGGTAATTGTGGACCGCCTTACCAAGACCGCACATTTTATTCGGTCAATACCATTTATACCGCTAAGAGGTACGCTGAGATTTATTTGGAACGGATCGTTTGTCTACATGGGGTACCCAAGACGATAATTTCAGATCGTGGTACTCAATTCGTAGCACGCTTTTGGGAACAATTGCAACTATCCCTAGGCACAAAACTGATCCGTAGTTCGACATATCACCCCCAAACCGATGGGCAGACGGAAAGGGTAAATCAAATACTTGAGGATATGCTTCGAGCTTGTGTTATCCATTACGGAAAGAATTGGGAGAAATGTTTATCTCTGGCCGAATTCTCCTATAACAACAGCTACCAAGCGAGTCTTAAAATGGCACCTTTCGAAGCCCTGTATGGTAGAAGATGTCGGACCCCTTTGTGTTGGTCCCAGGCAGGTGAGAGGTATACCTATGGCCCTGACCTTGTAAAGGAAGCGGAAGAAAAGGTTAGGGTCATCCGTGAAAATTTGAGAACCGCCCAGTCATGGCAAAAGAGTTACTTTGATCAACGGCGGAAGCCACTTCAATTCGAAGCCGGCGATCACGTGTATCTCAAGGTCTCCCCGACCAAGGGTGTGCAAAGATTTGGATTAACAGAAAAACTTGCACCTCGCTACACGGCCCATATAAAATTACTCAACAATGTGGACCGGTAGCCTACCGTGTGAAGCTTCCCGAGAAGCTCTCAGCCGTGCACGACGTATTCCACGTTTCCCAACTCAAGAGGTGTCTTCGTGTTCCGACCGAAGTTGTTGAACAAGAGGAACTCTCGGTTGAACCGGATCCCTCCTATAATGAGCATCCCATTAAAATCCTTGATGAGAAAGAGAGACAAACATGAAGGAAGGGAGTTAAAATGTACAAAATTCAGTGGAGTCATCACTCCAAAGATGAAGCCACGTGGGAAACCGAAGACTATCTTAAGAAGAATTTCCCCGACATCCTTTCGTAAGCCAAAGGTACTTTTCCCGCCTTGTTCCTAAGTTTTAATCGAATCTCGGGACGAGATTCCTTTTAAGGGTGGTAGGCTGTGACATCTCTGATGTAAAAATGTAGAAAACACCTTTAAAACAGGTTAAAAGGGGAAAAAAGTGATGTTGGAATTCAAAAATTCATCAAAATTCAAATTTAAATTAAAAAACAAGGGTCTTTTGACACCCAACTGAAATCTCAAGAATTTTGTACTAAACTTGAAAATCTCCAAAAACAAAAGTTGTTTGTCATCACAAATAAGGCATAGTCACTGTTTGGAACTTTTGAAAATTTTGCAGTTTAGCCTCTCAAAAACTCGAAAAACAGTTCTGAACACCTTTTTGAATTTGGGTTGTTTGAGCTTGAAAAATTTGAAATTTCAGGTTCACCCCAAAAAGAAAGTTGTGTCCCACATCTCAAATTCCAACTTTTATTTTTACACTTTTTCATGCTCAATTCAAATTTTTGGAGAAAATTCAAAGGGGGCAAAGGAGCTCCACGGAGCTGCCAGCTCGGCCCTGGCGTGCTCTGCGCCTGGCCGGAGCTCGGCCGCCAGCCGGCGAGCGGCGGAGGCCGCGCCGAGCCGGTCGAGCCGCGGCGTCCGCTGGTGCTTGTCCTCACGTGGTTGTCCCTCCCCTCCCGAGCCGTCACGTCGCCGCTCGACAGCGCGCTTTGCCTCGCGCCGCGCGAACGCCATCATGGTGGGCGGAGCGCCGCCGTGGCCGCGCGCTCGTGCACGTCGCGCAAAGCTGCTCCGCGGAGGATTATCTTCTCACTACGCGCCAAGGCACTCTGCAGAGGATCTCCCACTCCCTCACGCGACAATCTTCGACGCCCACCCCTCGCGCGCGCTCTGTTCGAGCTCGGCGCGCATCAATGGCGCGTCACGTCGACTTCTCCCCTCGCGCACGCTCCCGAGGCAGCACGTCCCCTCTCTAGCGTGCCAAAGCACTCCACCGAGCCCCTCACACTCTCCCCTAGCTCGCGCACTTCACCATTTCACTTCCTCACGCTCGCTCCCGTTGTCTTCAACCTCCAGCCGCGCGGACCGAGCCGAGCTTCGAAGCCAAATTCGTCCTCGTCCCTCCACCATTCCCCAAATCCCTCGCGCAAAAACTAGACCGCTTCCCGAGCTTCCATTTCCCCCACTTCTCGCGAGCTCTCCCCAACTCTCCGGCGAGAAATCGGATTTTCCCCCAAATCCGCATTTCCGGCCGCCGGAGCACGCGCACGTCGAGCCCCTACTTTGAGCCCTCCCTATGACATCTCTGATGTAACAATGATGAAAACACCTTTGAAACAGATTAAAAAGGGAAATAATGGCGGAGGCCTCGCCAGGCCGGCCAAGCCGCGGCGGCCGGTGGCGCTTGTCGTCACGCGGTTGTCCGACTTCCCTCCCGTGCCATCGCGTCGCACTCGATAGCGCGCTGCCGCCTCGCGCCGCGCGAACGCCATCATGGCGGGCGGAGCGCCGCCGTAGCCGTCGCCGCGCTCGCGTGCAGAGACCGGTCCGCGCTAGATTCCTCCCGCTACGCTCCAAGACGCTCTGCAGGAGATCTTCCACTCCCTCACGCGATGATCTCCAACGCCCAACCGTCGCGCACGCTCTGTTCGAGCTCGGGCGAGCTTCAATGGCGCGTCGCGTCGCTGTCGCTCCGCTCGCACGCTCCCGAGGCAGCACGACCCCGCTCAAGCGTGCCAAGGCACTCCACTGAGCCACTCACACTCTCCCCTAGCTCGCGCACTCCTCCAGTTCACTCCCTCGCGCTCGCTCCCGTCGTCATCAACCTCGCGCCGCGCGGACCGAGCCGAGCTTCGAAGTGAAATTCGCCCTCCACTCTCCACCATTCCCAAATTCCTCGCGCACAGAGCTAGACCTATACCCTAGCTCCCTTTTCCCCCACTCCTCTCGAGCTACCATCGCTTCTCCGGCGAGAAATCGTGATTTCCCCCAAATATCCATTTTCGGCCGTCGGAGCACCCTTACGTCGAGACCCTACGCCGAGCCGTCCCCGAGGTCAACCGAGCACGCCAACAGCTTCCCCGAGTTCCACTGGTGCTCTAGGACCCCTCCAACCCCGACGAGACCCACTGCCCTCGCCGGAATCGAGCTCGCGGCGGCCGCACCGCCACCGCACGTCGTCGGCGAACTCCGAGCTTCCCCCGGCCTCCCAACCGCCACCAATCGACTCGTGGTGAGCCCCTGGTTCTTTTCCCCCACTTCCCCGACCCTAGCTCACCGTCGTTTGGCCGGCGCAACTCCGGCGACGAGCCGAGGGCATATGTTCATCGTCTTCGTTTTTCCATAGTCCTCTGCGCAAAAATCAGGGACTGGTTTGAAAGGTTTTAAAAGTTCTAGGGTCTCCAGCGTAAAAAGATTCTTAAACCTAGATCTATTTTTCCCGAATCTTGTAAAATCTGTTAAAAATCGTACCAAAATCAGAAAAATGCACAAAAATACTCCGTGGACTCGTGAGATTGTAAACTCCAGTCTCATTTAAGCATGTATATACTTTTGGTGAACCATTTTTCAATTAAAATTCAAACTGTAAATTTAGAAACTTGTGCACCATTTCAAATCCAGAGCTCCGCTAGGGCTGAGCTTTGGATATGTTGTTTGTAGTGACTTTAGACACCATGTATCCATAGGGGACCTAAAAATATAGACTGTAGCTTCAGTTATGAATTAATTTGCGATTCCTGTCTTTTGGTACCCCAGAAATTATTAAAAATAATCCATGCAGCTAAAATTCACCATTTTTCTCCAGAGGCCTAAAAACTTGTTAGCACATCTGTTAAAAATGCAAAACTCAATTTTTGCTCTTTTTAGACTTGCCAATAAATAGATATGTGTTTTCGGATAGAAATTTATTGAGGACTGTCCAAGGGTTATTTTGAGCCACCACTTGGCCAGAGCCCTCCTTGCACTCATGACTAGCTCTGGTAGGAGAATTTCCTGATTTGGATGTATTTTATATTTTATATGAATTTATTTCATTTCTGCAGGCAGCAGTTTGAACTATTTTTAATAATTTCTGTGTAGCTCAGATTTAGCTAAATTTTGGAGTGAGCCTAACTCTTATACTCCAGTAGCTGTCATAAAGTTTATAGATAAAAAGAATGAACAGAAACTGAGACACGAAAATGAGAAAGAATTAAGGTGGAATTGAATTATATAAAAGAATAGACCTTTTTGATAGTTAATTAAAATAAAACATGGAGATGTTTAAAATTTCAGAACAACACCCTAATTTCAAAATAATAAATAGAAATTCTTTTATATATGTACACAATCACCATCGAAAATGAATAAAAATTTTTCCACACCCCTACTCTATATTTGTGAAGGAAAAAGTAGTACTTAAGCATGTCTAGGTGAATATGGCCTTCAAGGCCTTAGTCTTGGAATCACTAGGCAGCCACTATAAGTTATGCATCTCATGTAGAAGGCGCTGTTGCGGACGGCTTCTACCACCTCATCCCCGCCGATGGAGAAGGCACCCCGGAGAACGGTACCGGCGAAGGATCGATCAACCCGGAGGCTAACCCCCAGCTAGAGCAAGAAGGCGAGCCCCAGAGCATAACCTAACCTTTAAAGTTTATGCATCTATGAATTCCCTATGCTTGTGCATTTACGTTTCAAGGAGTTGATTGAATACCTTAGCTGCACATTTCTAGTACCTATGACTTGCAACACTAGTATGAAAGGATCGATAGGGCATTGCTTTAGGTCCGTTACAAGTCGAGTGATTTCCTGTCACTCGCGAGACATAGGAGTTGCTTGTCTTTACTTATGTTGGAACCATAAGGATTGACGGGCGGGATGATAGATGTAGATCTCCCGTCCGTGTATGATAATTGATTTAAGGTCGAAACGTGTGGTTGAGTGTGTCAAGTTTTTGAACGTACCACATGCATGCCGATATATGGGAATCGGTAAGCCCGGTACCATATTAAAGCAGCTAGGGCCGATAGCCATCTCTCCTTGGAAACTTTGTTTCCCCTGCCGTACACTTGTGGATATATGCGTGAGACTGTGAGTGAAGCAGTAAACCTCTATCCTAAGGAAGGTGGATTCGGATCCGAATTGTGGATCGATGGGAAAGGTTGGGAAGTGCTTGTACCTTTTATAGCAAGCATTATCCGTGTGTGTTGGGGTTCCCCTGGCCAGGTAGCAAAATTCGGTTCGAACTGTCCGCTTCTCGCGGTTAATGAGACTGCTTGACCGCCTTGCTGCATTGAGTAACAAGTGGAACTAGGAGATTGATGAACTTGTTGTATGAAATAAATTGTATTGCACCACTTGTATGTTTAGAGAGGATGCTAATCTAGAATGGTTAAATCTACTAGAATATGATGCTAAAACTATGAAAGCAAGGATCTACTCTTAGTTGCTTTTGGGCAAACAAACCCACCAGCCAAAAGCCTCTCATGTCTAGATGTCGGTGATGTAGTTTTCACCCGATGGGTAAGTCTTGCTGAGTATTAGTATACTCAGCCTTGCTGTGGCTTTTATTTACAGGTACAGTGTTGGATGTGGCAGTCGATGCCATGACTTGGCCTACCCAGGTTCCCCCTGGATGGCACATCGAGTGGGTTCCGTCCTCTGCCGAGGAACAGGAGGAGTAGCACCGTGGCATGCTTCATCATGGTGTTATGTTGTATCGTCGTTAGATATTATTTCCGCAGCAATGAACTATTTTATTTCCGCTGCAAGAATTTGATACTCTGATTTAAATTTCGAACTTGGTTTGTAATAACTTTGAGATACTATTTATGTATGTTAAACTTGTGGAATGTTGTAATCTCTGGAACTCACCTTCGTGTGGGCGTGCTGTTGTTTCGATCGAGAAAAGTACGTGGTTAAGTCGGGTTTAATCCGACGGCGCTCCAGCTTATTCCGGATTAAGTGCCTGACTACTTGATTAGTGGTCCCGGGGTACTTAACTTGGAATAATTTCGGAGTGGTCCGCCACAGCTGGCATCAGAGCCGAAACAGCGCACCGGAGAGAGCAACAAACCTTTAATAAACATTTTTGAAATAAAATTTGCCAACTCGTACTTCCGCCGCGCTTTGCGAAGGAAGGTTATTTTAGGACCGCTAAGGATGTTACCTAGAGCGTGAAGCCTATGTGGGTTAAGGGATCACGATATGATAGGTGGCAAATAATATATTATACTGACTTCCAACACATTCATTCTGTCATTTATTTTACGCAATGGTGGGCGCAAGGTACGGCGATTGCTGTAACGTACCACGGCACTATATGAAAATATAGTGGCGGCACATAGTCAATACGCTGTGATGGCGTATGAAATTAGAATAGCATGGTGGGCGCAAGGTACGGCGATTGCAGTAGCGTACCATGGCATCATATGCAAATATGATGGCGGCACAAAGTTAATACGCCATCACGGCGTATGAAACTAGAATAGCATGGTGGGCGCAAGGTACGGCGATTGCTGTAGCATACCATGGCATCATATGCAAATATGATGGCGGCGCAAAGTCAATACGCTATCTCATGAGCGTATGAAATTGTCAATATGTCGCCATGGTGACATATGAACATTGCCCGTTCAATGTTAAACGTTCGGGTGCCACCTCTATAGTGGGTGGTAATGAATGGAGACGCTTTCGTGAGTCTTGGCACGAAAGGTTGATTATATATGCTCTGGAATGGAATTTTCTGCAGGTACACTAACCGCGATTCCGTATGATTGAACGGTTATAAAAGTTCGGCTAGATAATATAGGGAGAGACGGATATTGCCTAGCCATCGGCACGAACTTCGTAGGCCAAAAGTTTATTGGCATGTGTGTTGGTGATAACGAATAGGCCGCTCATGCATTGCATTCACCGAAAGGATATTGAGCCTTAACACGTGACCAATTAAACCGCCGTCAAAATTCAAATCACATCCCAAAATTCTGCTGAAACCAGTCTGTTTGCACCTTTAATTCGAAATTGAAAACGTTGTCAAACGAAAAAGTGTTCAACATGAAAGTTGTCATAAATGTTATGAAGTTTATGCTGTAGAAATTTCAACAAAAATGGTTCAGTAGAACTGGAGTTATGCTTAAAATGGTAAACCCCTGTCTTCTGGAAATTTCTGGGGACAGTGAGATGAAAATTGAATTTTTACACCATCCTAATGATAGTTTCTGCTCAAACCTCCAACATGAAACTTGTTTGGAATTACTTAAACAATGTTCTGGCAAATTTGGGAATTTTTGAGCTAGTAGATTTCGAGTTTTGTAATTTTTACTACACTGTCCAGAATCTGTTTTGTTTTCTTTGGCGCTAACCGGTTCTCACCCTTGCCCTTTTCTTTTGGTTCAGAATGGACGCTCACGCTGACTTGGCCAGCTACCCCAACTATGTTTCCTTTTCAGATTGCCTAGAATGGGAAGGCTTCCCTAGCATTCTATGGTCAGTTTTGCAAGCGCTCGACTACCCTACCCCGCCACAATATGAGAGAACCCTCATCCGAGACCGTGGTGTGACCCGTTCTCGTGTGCGTTTGGTAGTATATCGCCATCCACCGTGTCCTAGCTCCCCCACTTGGAGTGTGGAAGTTCATGGACACCACATGGAGACGACTTGTGAGCTAGCTGCCTTGAATGGCATTAGTTCTTTTTGTGCTCAGAACCAGGACTTGGTAGAGCACTAGTTGCTTGGATTGTTTCCACCGACTCAGCCGGACGATCCCCATTGGATGAGACGCTATCTTAGCTCCCCTTTGAGGATGGCGGAAAATCCCGTCGCTGCAGCTGCACTTATGATGAGGTGGATCCGAGCTTACCACCGCTTGCAGGCGCTCTTAGGACGGTCGCAGAGCGAGATGCTCAACCTTGCTATGGACATGTCCGCCCGTGCCCGTGACATTGGGGTTGAGAGGACCTCATTGTCCATTGAGGTGAGCACCAGGGACGCCATGATTGCTGACTTGGAGAGGCAATTGAATGACCTCCACATAGCGCACAACAACGTCCAAAATGAGCTAGCCCAAACAAGAGAAGAACTTGAGGAGGTACACGGTACTTTGGAGCATGCTAATGCTATGTTAGCCGCCCATGATGCTCAGCACCTTCTTGAGCAAGAAGGAGAGCAAGGAGAAGGAGAGGCCCCCGATTCCGACATGGATACCGAGGATGATATGCCGCCCCTTCCAGCTCCACCATCACCTATGGGCAGCGAGGCTACCGCTAACAACCTAGATGACTTTTAGAAGTGGTAGTAGCAAGTTTACTCCTCCGCTTAGCCTAAATTTTGGCTTCATGTTGTAATAGGCTAGATGGAGTTGAGCTCTCTTTTAATCTTTTGGAGACAATGTAATTTAATGGTGTGGTTGTGTGATCCAAAAACTTGTTGAAGGTTGTAATGGCTGTGTGGAAAACATTCTGCAGCTAACCTTGTTTTAATTATTGATGGGTTTTCCATTCATTTCTGGGCTGTGATGTGAACTACAAAGTTGTTTGGAATTTATGAAACGAAATGTTCACCAAATTTCAACCCCATTGGTTAAGCGAGATAAAAATGGCAACCAAAACACTACAGCTCGGCCTGCTGTAAAACAGCAAACGCAGAGAGCTAAAGATTGAATTTTTCGGCTTAGTTCCAGCCCGAATTTGAATCTGAGCCAAACATGAAAGTTGTAGAGCATGAAATTTTTGAGCTACTGACCGAGTTGGAGCATTTGACTTGCTTCCTGTTGGGAGATATGATTTTTCTTCCGAACTGCTTGTTGATATGTCACTCCTACGCAGTAAACTTCAATATATTGTCACGTTCTATCTTGTCATCATTATGCAAGCTTATGAAATGTGGCTAATACAAGTACCTACAGCAGATGGCAATCACCCGCAGTGGTCATGACGCTAGTGGCTCCAATGCTAACCAGCAAGGGCTAGAGGGGCAGCAACAGCCGCCACCACCTCCGCCACCGCAGCAACCTCCGACGTGGCAGCACTTGTATGCCACGCAAACGGAAATCCTACGGAACCTGCAGCATCAGCAACAAATGATGCAACAGCAGATGCTGCAGCAGGGAGGTCAACGGGCCCCTCAGCCTCAAGTGGCCCGATATGAGGATTTTCTGGCTACACACCCGCCGATATTCTCAAGAGCCGATGAGCCCCTGGAGGCCGATACGTGGATTCGAGCCATCGAATCCAAGTTCACCATCTTGTTCACGCCTTGCACTTCCAACCACGAGGTAGTATTCGCGGCGCAGCAGCTCCGCGGCCCAGCTCTCCTATGGTGGGAGAACTATCTGGCCCTGCAGCAAGAGGGTCATGTGATTGAATGGGATGAGTTCAAGACTGCGTTCAAGGCTCATCATATTCCTGCCTGCTTGGTAGAGCGGAAGTTGAACGAATTTCTGGCTCTGACCCAGGGTACCCGCACGGTGCTCCAATACGCCCAGGCCTTCAATGGTCTGTGCCCGTACGCGGGTCATCACGCCGACTCTGACGAGAAAAAGTTGGAGAGGTTCCGACGTGGTCTCAATACCAAGTTGAAAGCTCAATTGGCTGTGGCGGACCACTCCGAAATTATTCCAAGTTAAGTACCTCGGGACCACTAATCAAGTAGTCAGGCACTTAATCTGGAGTAAGCTGGAGCGCCGTCGGATTAAACCCGATTAACCACGTTCTTTTTCCCGATCGAAACAACAGCACGCCCACACGAAGGTGAGTTCCAGAGATTACAACATTCCACAATTTGACATACACCATAGGTATCACAAGTTATTACAAACCAAGTTCAAATTAAAGTCAGAGTACGAAAGTCTTGCAGCGGAAATAAAAGTTTCATTGCAGCGGAAGAAATATTCTAACGACGATACAATAACACCGTGCCGAAGCCTTCCACGATGCTACTCCTCCCGATCCTCGGCAGAGGACGGAACCCATTCGATGTGCCAGCCAGGTGGAACCTGGGTAGGCCAAGACAAAGCATCGACATCCAAAGGTGTACCTGTAATTTAATGCCACAAGCAAGGCTGAGTATACTAATACTCAGCAAGGCTTACCCGTCGGGTGAAATCTATATCACCGACATCTAGACAATGAGAGTCTTTTGGCTGGTGGGTTTGTTTGCCAAAAAGCAACTAAGGGTAGGTCCTTGCTTTCAAGTTTTAGCATCATATTCTAGTAATTTAACCATTCTAGATTAGCATCCTCCCTAAGCATACAAGTGGCGCAATACAAATTAATTCATACAACAAGTTCATAAATCTCATAATTCCACTTGTTACTCAATGTAGCATGGCGGTCAAGCAGTCTCATTAACCGCGAGAAGCGGACAGTTCAAACCGAATTTCTGCTACCTGGCCAGGGGAAACCCAACACACACGGATACTCTGCTTGCTATAAAAGGTACAAGCATTTCCCAACCTTTCCCATCAATCCACAATTCGGAACCGGGTCCATTTCCTTAGGATAAAGGTTTACTGCTTCACTCACAGTCTCACGCATATATCCACAAGTGTACGGCAGGGGAAAACAAGTTTCCAAGGAGAGATGGCTATCGGCCCTAGCTGCTTCAATCTGGTACCGGGCTTACCGATCCCCATACATCGGCATGCATGTGGTACGTTCAAAAACTTGACACACTCATCCACACATTCCGACCTTAAATCAATTATCATACACGGACGGGAGCTCTACATCTATCATCCCGCCCGTCAATCCTTATGATTCCAACATAAGTAAAGACAAGCAATTCCTATGTCTCGCGAGTGACAGGAAATCACTCGACTTGTAACGGACCTATAGCAATGCTCTATCGATCCTTTCATACTAGTGTTGCAAGTCATAGGTACTAGGAAATTTGCAGCTACGGTATTCAATCAACTCCTTGAAACGTAAATGCACAAACATAGAGAATTCAAAGTGCATAATTTGGTAAAGTTAGGTTATGCTCCGGGGCTTGCCTTCTTGCTCAAACTGGGGGTTAGCCTCCGGGTTGGTCGATCCTGCACCGGCACCTTCCTCCGGGACTTCTTCCTCGTCTGCGGGGATGAGGTGGTAGTTGCCGTCCGGGATGGCGCCTTCTACATGAGATGCATAGTTTAAGGCGGCTGCCTACAGATTTTAAGATTAAGGCCCTTGGTGGCTCAAAATAACCCTTGGGTAATCCTCAATAAATTTCTAACCAAAAACACATATTTATTTATTTGCTATCCTAAACAGAGCAAAAATTAAGTTTTTCATTTTTAACATGTGTGCTAACAAGGTTTTAGTCCTCTGGAGCAAAATGGTGATTTTTCACTGCACAGATTATTTTTAATGATTTCTGCACTGCAAAAAGACAGGAAATACATTTTAATTCATAACTGGAGCTACACTGCATATTGTTAGGCCCCCTTTGGACACAAGCTGTCCAAAGTCACTACAAGCAACATATCCAAAGCTCAACCCTAGCGGAGCTCTGGATTTGAAATGGTGCACAACTTTCAATTTTCATAGTTTGAATTTTAATTCAAAAACAGTTCATCAAAAGTATAAACATGTCTAATAGAGATTGTAGTTTAGACTCTCACGAATCCAGGGAGTATTTTTGTTCATTTTTCTGATTTTTTTATGATTTTTAATGGATTTTACAAGATTCGGGAAAATCAAATCTAGGTTTAAGAATCTATTTTCGCAGGGAACCCTAGAACTTTCAAAACTTCACGAACAAGTCCCTGGACTTTTGCACAGAGACCCCTAGACAAACGAAGAAGATGAAGTTCGGTCCCTGGGACCTCGCCGGAGTTGCGCCGGCCAAACGACGGCGAACTAGGCACGGGGAAGTGGGGGAAAAGGATCCTGGGCTCACCACGAGTCGGTTGGGGACGGTTTGGAGGCCGGGGATGGTCGGAGTTTTGCCGGCGACGAGGTAGTGGCGGCGCGGCCGCCGCGGCTTCTACGCCGGTGAGGTCGGGGGCGTTCGTTGAGGTTTGACGGGTCCTAGAGCACCAGTGGAGCTCGAGGAAGCCAATGGCGTGCTCGGTTGACCTCGGGGACGGCTCGGAGTAGGGTCTCGACGTGCGGGTGCTCCGGCGGCCGAAAATCGCGATTTGGGGGAAATCTCGAATTCTCGCCGGAGAAGTGACAATAGCTTGGGGAAAGTGGGGGGGTTTTGGAGCTGAGGTAGGGGGCTAGCCTCGTGCGGGACGAATTTGGAAATGGGGGAGTGTAGACGGGGAATTTCTCGGAGAAGCTCGGCTCGGTTCGCGCGGCGCGAGGAAGAAGACGACCGAGCGAGCGCGGGGAAGTGCAAATGGCGAAGTGAGCGAGTGAGAGGAGGGGTGTGAGTGTGCGGTGGAGTGCTTGGGCACGCAAGGGAGGCACTGTGTTGCCTCGGGAGCGTGCGAGCGCGCGGCGCGGCGCGAGCAGGCCGCCATGAATGCGGAGCGAGCTCGGGCAGCGCGCGAGCGACTCGACCGGGCGAGGGGATCCTCGAGTGACGTCGGGGGATCATCAACAGTGCATTTGGCGCGGAGTGGAGGAGAATCGCGGCCTGCGGAGCTGCTCAGCGCGACGCGCGCGCGCGGCCACGGCGGCGCTCCGACCGCATGATGGCGTTCGCGCGGCGCGAGGCGGAGCGGCTCGACGACGGCGAAGTGACGGCTCGGGAGGGGCGAGACAAGAGCTAGGCGACAAGCGCCAGCGTCCGCCGCGGCTTGGCCAGCTCAGCGCCGCCTGCGCCGCTCGCCGGCCACGTGGCGGCCGAGCTCCGGCCAGCGCAGGGCGCGCCAGGGGCACTGTAGCTTGCCCGTGGAGCTCCGTTTTCAAATTCGAATTTTCTCCACAAATTTAAACTGAACATGGAAAAGTGTAAAAATAAAAGTTGGAGTTTGGAAGATGGGACACAACTTTCTTTTTGGGGTGAACCTGAAATTCCAAATTTTTCAAGCTCAAACAACCCAAAAACAAAAAGGTGCCCAGAACGGTAATTCGAGTTTTTGAGGGACTAGACTGCAAAATTTTCAAAAGTTCCCAACAGTGACTAGGGTTTATTTGTGATGACAAACAACTTTTATTTTTGGAGATTTTCAAGTTTAGTATAAAATTCTGGAGTTTTCAGTTGGGTACCAAACAACCCTTGTTTTTGAATTAAAATTGAATTTTTGATGGATTTTTGAATTTCAACCCATCATTCCCTGTTGCATTGATTTTAATTGCACTTTTTAATTCTTTTGACATCAGAGATGTCACATTGGCCACCACTCGTGCTGCCACATATGGCGATCTTGTGAACCTCGCCATTGCCCAAGAAGACGCCAACACGGTGCACAAGGCAGAGAAGAAGTGGAAAGCTCCCGCTGGACCCTCGAGCGCGCAGCCGCATAGATTCCGTTTGGTTCCCCCGGCTGCACCGCAAGGACAGTCCAGGGCACCTTAGGGAGGTGGATGGGTTGCTAGGCCACCACAGCCTAATGCGCCCCGTTTCCCTCCACCGCCGCAGCAGCAACCGGCGCCAAGGCAGACCGCACAACAGCCAGCTCGCCCTGGAGCCGGCTATCAGTGCTTCAAGTGTGGCAGTAACAGCCACTTTATCAAGGACTGCCCGCAGAAAAAGCAGCAGAACCAGCGCCCGGGAAATCAGCAAAACAAGGGCAAACAGCAGCAGCGTGTGCAGATCCGACAAGGAAGGCTTAACTACACCACCTTGGCCGACCTACCCGAGGGAGCCCCAGACATGACTAGTACCTTCCCTATCCACACTCAACCTACTGTGATACTGTTTGATTCCGGGGCAACACATAGTTTTATGAGCACAAGATTTCATGCAAAATGTGGGTTAAAATCTTACCATACCAAATCATCATATGTGATATCAACTGCGGGAGGTAAAATAGGATCCAACCAAGTCTCCCGAAGAATTCCAATCAGGCTGGGAAGTAAAATATTTCCTACTGATTTAATTCTGCTTGGTATGGAAGGCATTGACATTGTGTTGGGAGCCAATTGGATGACTCAACATAAGGTTGTGCTAGATGTTGCGGAACGATTTGTTGAAATAAACTCGCCTACGCATGGCCTTAGTGTGCTATATCTGCCACAACGGAATTGCGTCAATGCGTGTGCTTATACAATGGTAGAAACCCAACTAAAGGACATTCCGGTGGTATGTGAGTATGCCGATGTTTTTCCGGATGACTTACCTGGGATGCCGCCGGATAGGGACATTGAATTTGTGATTGAACTCCAACCTGGCACGGCACCTATATCAAAGAGACCATATAGAATGCCACCCAATGAATTGGCTGAATTAAAAATTCAACTCCAAGAACTGCTAGACAAGGGTTTCATTCGCCCAAGTGTGTCACCTTGGGGATGTCCCGCTATCTTTGTGAAGAAGATGGACCATTCTTTGAGGTTGTGTATCGATTACCGGCCTCTCAATGCGGTTACCATTAAAAACAAGTACCCACTCCCCCGTATTGACGTCCTGTTTGACCAACTAGCTGGCGCCAGAGTGTTCTCTATGATTGACCTTCGCTCTGGCTATCACCAAATAAAAATCCGACCTTGTGACATTCCAAAGACTGCCTTTTCTACTCGTTACGGGCTTTATGAATTCTTGGTCATGTCTTTTGGACTCACCAATGCCCTAGCCTATTTCATGTACCTCATGAATTCGGTTTTCATGTCAGAACTCGATAAGTTCGTGGTGGTTTTCATTGACGACATTCTCATATATTCCAAGAATGAGGAAGAGCATGTCGAGTACCTACACATTGTTCTTCAAAGATTGAGAGACCATCAGCTCTACGCCAAGTTCTCCAAGTGTGAATTATGGCTGGAGAGTGTGAAATTCTTAGGTCACACGGTTTCCAAGGATGGTATATACGTGGATCCTACCAAAGTGCAAGAGGTGCTAGATTGGCAACCACCTACCTCTGTCCACGAGATTCGGAGTTTTCTGGGTTTAGCCGGTTATTATCGCCGTTTTATTCCGGACTTCTCTCGGATTGCGAAACCCATGACCGAACTCTTAAAGAAGGGAGTCAAATTTGAGTGGAATGACAAATGTGATGAAGCTTTCCACACTTTGAGAAAACATTTAACTTCAGCCCCAGTTTTAGCTCAACCCGACTGCACCAAGCCCTATGATGTCTATTGCGATGCTTCAGGCACTGGACTTGGCTGTGTCCTCATGCAAGAGAACCGAGTCATTGCTTATGCTTCTCGAGCACTTCGGCCTCATGAGCAAAACTACCCCACGCATGATCTTGAGTTAGCAGCGGTTATTCATGCTCTCAAGATGTGGAGACACTATCTGATGGGTGTTCCATGCAACATATACACCGACCACAAGAGCCTCAAATATGTCTTTACTCAGGCACATTTGAATATGAGGCAGCGAAGATGGTTGGAGTTAGCAAAGGACTATGACCTTAGTGTGCATTATCACCCCGGCAAGGCAAATGTGGTTGCGGATGCACTAAGCCGCAAGGCTCATTGTCATTGTCTTTCCGTGGAGTCCTACGCTGACACCTTGTGCCATGAAATGGCAAAGCTCAACTTAGAGATTATCCCACACGGGTACTTCAACTATATTTCTGTTGAACCAACCTTGCACGATCAGATTGTGGAAGCCCAATTAAATGACGCAAAGATTAAAATCCTTAAAAGGAAATTGTCGAAAGAAAAGGTGAAGGAAAAATACAAGTGTTTCCGGCTAGATGGGCAGGGAGTGATGTGGTTTGGACATCGCATCGTGGTGCCCAAAAACACTGAACTCCGGAGGAAGATTATGGATGAGGCTCATCTCTCTAAATTTTTTATCCATCCCGGTAGCACCAAAATGTACCAAGATTTGAAACAAAACTTTTGGTGGACTCGGATGAAGCGAGAAATTGCCGCGTATGTGTCGGAATGTGACACGTGTCAGCGAGTTAAGGCTAGCCACTTGAAGGTAGCAGGCACGCTTCAACCTCTACCTATTCCCTCATGGAAGTGGGAAGATATAAGCATGGACTTCATTGTTGGACTTCCCAGAACCCCTCAGGGGCATGACTCCATTTGGGTAATTGTGGACCGCCTTACCAAGACCGCACATTTTATTCCGGTCAATACCATTTATACCGCTAAGAGGTACGCTGAGATTTATTTGGAACGGATCGTTTGTCTACATGGGGTACCCAAGACGATAATTTCAGATCGTGGTACTCAGTTCGTAGCACGCTTTTGGGAACAATTGCAACTATCCCTAGGCACAAAACTGATCCGTAGTTCAGCATATCACCCTCAGACCGATGGGCAGACGGAAAGGATAAATCAAATACTTGAGGATATGCTTCGAGCTTGTGTTATCCATTATGGGAAGAATTGGGAGAAATGTTTGTCTCTAGCCGAATTCTCCTATAACAACAGCTACCAAGCGAGTCTTAAAATGGCACCTTTCGAAGCCTTAGATGGTAGAAGATGTCGGACCCCGTTGTGTTGGTCCCAGGCAGGCGAGAGGTATACCTATGGCCCTGACCTTGTAAAGGAAGCGGAAGAAAAGGTTAGGGTCATCCGTGAAAATTTGAGAACCGCCCAGTCACGGCAAAAGAGTTACTTTGATCAACGGCGGAAGCCACTTCAATTCGAAGCCGGCGATCACGTGTATCTCAAGGTCTCCCCGACCAAGGGTGTGCAAAGATTTGGATTAAAAGGAAAACTTGCACCTCGCTACATCGGCCCATATAAAATTACTCAACAATGTGGACCGGTAGCCTACCGTGTGAAGCTTCCCGAGAAGCTCTCAGCCGTGCACGACGTTTTCCACGTTTCCCAACTCAAGAGGTGTCTTCGTGTTCCGACCGAAGTTGTTGAACAAGAGGAACTCTCGGTTGAACCGGATCTCTCCTATGATGAGCATCCCGTTAAAATCCTCGATGAGAAAGAGAGACAAACACGAAGGAAAGGAGTTAAAATGTACAAAATTCAGTGGAGTCATCACTCCGAAGACGAAGCCACGTGGGAAACCGAAGACTATCTCAAGAAGAATTTCCCGACATTCTTTCGTAAGCCAAAGGTACCTTTCCACCTTGCTCCTAAGTTTAATCGAATCTCGGGATGAGATTCCTTTTAAGGGGGGTAGGCTGTGACATCTCTGATGTAACAATGATGAAAACACCTTTGAAACAGATTAAAAAGGGAAATAATGGTGGTAGGATTCAAAAATTCATCAAAATTCAAATTGAAATTCAAAAACAAAGGTTGTTTGACACCCAACTGAAATCTCAAGAATTTTGTACTAAACTCGAAAATATCCAAAAATAAAAGTTGTTTGTCATCACAAATAAGGCCTAGTCACTGTTTGGAACTTTTGAAAATTTTGCAGTTTACTCCCTCAAAAACACGAAATACAGTTCTGAACACCTTTTTGAAATTGGGTTGTTTGAGCTTAAAAAGTTTGAAATTTCAGGTTCACCCCAAAAAGAAAGTTGTGGGGAGAAAATTTCAGGTTCACCTCCCAAACTCCAACTTTCGTTTTTACACTTTTTCATGTTCAGTTCAAATTTTTGGAGAAAATTCAAAAGGGGCAAAGGAGCTCCACGGGCGCCCAACAGTGGCCCTGGCGCGCCACTGCTCCGGCCGGGAGTCGGCCGCCACGTGGCCGGCGAGCGGCGGAGGTCTCGCCAGGCCGGCCAAGCTGTGGTGGCCGCTGGCACTTGTCGTCACGCGGTTGTCCGACTTCCCTCCCGTGCCATTGCGTCGCACTCGATAGCGCACTGCTGCCTCGCGCCGCGCGAACGCCATCATGGCGGGCGGAGCGCCGCCGTAGCCGTCGCCGCGCTCGCGTGCAGAGACCGGTCCGCGCTAGATTCCTCCCGCTATGCTCCAAGACGCTCTGCAGGAGATCTTGCACTCCCTCACGCGACGATCTCCGACGCCCAACCGTCGCGCGCGCTCTGTTCGAGCTCGGGCGAGCTTCAATGGCGCGTCGCGTCGCTGTCGCTCCGCTCGCACGCTCCCGAGGCAGCACGACCCCACTCAAGCATGCCAAGGCACTCCACGGAGCCACTCACACTCTCCCCTAGCTCGCGCACTCCTCCAGTTCACTCCCTCGCGCTCGCTCCCGTCGTCTTCAACGTCGCGCCGCGCGGACCGAGCCGAGCGTCGAAGTGAAATTCGCCCTCCACTCTCCACCATTCCCAAATTCCTCGCGCACAGAGCTAGACCTCTACCCTAGCTCCCTTTTCCCCCACTCCTCTCGAGCTACCATCGCTTCTCCGGCGAGAAATCGTGATTTCCCCCAAATCTCCATTTTCGGCCGCCGGAGCACCCTCACGTCGAGACCCTACGCCGAGCCGTCCCCGAGGTCAACCGAGCACGCCAACAGCTTCCCCGAGTTCCACTGGTGCTCTAGGACCCCTCCAACCCCGACGAGACCCACTGCATTCATCGGAATCGAGCTCGCGGCGGCCGCACCGCCACCGCACGTCGCCTGCGAACTCCGAGCTTCCCCCGGCCTCCCAACCGCCACCAATCGACTCGTGGTGAGCCCCTGGTTCTTTTCCCCCACTTCCCCGACCCTAGCTCGCCGTCGTTTGGCCGGCGCAACTCCGGCGACGAGCCGAGGGCATATGTTCATCGTCTTCGTTTTTCCAGGGTCCTCAGCGCAAAAATCAGGGACTGGTTTGAAAGGTTTTAAAAGTTCTAGGGTGTCCAGCGTAAAAAGATTCTTAAACCTAGATCTATTTTTCCCGAATCTTGTAAAATCCGTTAAAAATCGTACCAAAATCAGAAAAATGCACAAAAATACTCCCTGGACTCGTGAGATTGTAAACTCCAATCTCATTTAGGCATGTATATACTTTTGGTGAACTATTTTTGAATTAAAATTCAAACTATAAATTTAGAAACTTATGCACCATTTCAAATCCAGAGCTCCGCTAGGGCTGAGCTTTGGATATGTTGTTTGTAAGGACTTTGGACACCATGTATCCAAAGGGGACCTAAAAATATGGACTGTAGCTTCAGTTATGAATTAATTTGCGATTCCTGTCTTTTTGTACCCCAGAAATTATTAAAAATAATCCATGCAGCTAAAAATCACCATTTTTCTCCAGAGGCCTAAAAACTTGTTGGCACATCTGTTAAAAATGCAAAACTCAATTTTTGCTCTTTTTAGACTAGCCAATAAATAGATATGTGTTTTCGGATAGAAATTTATTGAGGACTGTCCAAGGGTTATTTTGAGCCACCACTTGGCCAGCGCCCTCCTTGCACTCATGACTAGCTCTGGTAGGAGAATTTCCTGATTTGGATGTATTTTAGATTTTATATGAATTTATTTCATTTCTGCAGGCAGCAGTTTGAACTATTTTTAATAATTTCTGTGTAGCTCAGATTTAGCTAAATTTTGGAGTGAGCCTAACTCTTATACTCCAGTAGCTGTCATAAAGTTTATAGATAAAAAGGATGAACAGAAACTGAGAAACGAAAATGAGAAAGAATTAAGGTGGAATTGAATTATATAAAAGAATAGACCTTTTTGATAGTTAATTAAAATAAAACATGGAAAGGTTTAAAATTTCAGAACAGCACCCTAATCTCAAAATAATAAATAGAAATTCTTTTATATATGTACACAATCACCATCGAAAATGAATAAAAATTTTTCCACACCCCTACTCTATATTTGTGAAGGAAAAAGTAGTACTTAAGCATGTCTAGGTGAATATGGCCTTCAAGGCCTTAGTCTTGGAATCACTAGGCAGCCATTATAAGTTATGCATCTCATGTAGAAGGCGCTGTTGCGGACGGCTTCTACCACCTCATCCCCGCCGAAGGAGAAGGCACCCCGGAGAACGGTGCCGGCGAAGGATCGATCAACCCGGAGGCTAACCCCCAGCTAGAGCAAGAAGGCGAGCCCCGAAGCATAACCTAACCTTTAAAGTTTATGCATCTATGAATTCCCTATGCTTGTGCGTTTACGTTTCAAGGAGTTGATTGAATACCTTAGCTACACATTTCTAGTACCTATGACTTGCAACACTAGTATGAAAGGATCGATAGGGCATTGCTTTAGGTCCGTTACAAGTCGAGTGATTTCCTGTCACTCGCGAGACATAGGAGTTGCTTGTCTTTACTTATGTTGGAACCATAAGGATTGACGGGCGGGATGATAGATGTAGATCTCCCGTCCGTGTATGATAATTGATTTAAGGTGGAAACGTGTGGTTGAGTGTGTCAAGTTTTTGAACGTACCACATGCATGCCGATATATGGGAATCGGTAAGCCCGGTACCAGATTGAAGCAGCTAGGGCCGATAGCCATCTCTCCTTGGAAACTTTGTTTCCCCTGCCGTACACTTGTGGATATATGCGTGAGACTGTGAGTGAAGCAGTTGTGACATCTCTGATGTAATAATGAATAAAACACATATGAAACAGGTTAAAAAGAGAATTATGGGTTAAAAATTTGAAAATCCATCAAAATTTCGAATTAAAATTCAAAAACAGGGTTATTTGACACCCAACTGAAAACTTGAGATTTTTGTACTAAACTTGAAAATCTACAAAAATAAAAGTTGTTTGTCATCATAAATAAGGCCTAGTCACTGTTTGGAACTTTTGAAAATCTTGCAGTTTAGTCCCTCAAAAACTCAAAATACAGTTCTGGGCACCTTTTTGTATTTGGGTTGTTTGAGCTCGAAAAATTTGAAATTTCAGGTTCACCCCAAAAAGAAAGTTGTGTCCCATCTTTCAAACTCCAACTTTTATTTTCACACTTTTTCAAGTTCAGTTCAAAGTTTTGGAGAAAATTCAAATGTAGCAGTGGAGCTCCCCGGGCGCCAACAGTGGCCCTGGCGCGCCCCTGCTCTGGCCGGGAGCCGGCCGCCACGTGGCCGGCGAGCGGTGGAGGGAGCGCCGAGCTGGCCAGGCCGAGGCGTCGGGTGGCGCTTGTCCTCGAGCATTTGTCCGAGCTGTCCGCGCCGTCACATCGCCGCTCGTCCGCTCGCCTCGCCTCGCGCCGCGGAGCGCCATCATGGCGGTCGAGCGCCGCCGTGGCCACGCGCGCGCGCGCGTCGCCCGAAGCCGCTCCGCGGCTGATTCTCTGCCGCTCCGCGCGAAGAGCCCTTCCCCCGACGTCACTCAAGGATCTCCTTCGCCAGGTCGCGTCGCTTGCCCGAGGCAGCCCAGTGCCTCTCTAGCGTGCCCAAGCATCCCAAAAGCTTCCCCGAGCATCCCATTCCCTTCCCTCAGCTAGCACTCAACCCTTCTCACCCTCCTCGCGCCTCGCTCCGTCGTCTTCCACCTCACGCCGCACGGACCGAGCCGCGCTTCGAGGCAAAATTCGCCCTCCACTCACCACCATTCCCAAATTCATCGCGCACGAAGCTAGACCTCTACCCTAGCTCCATTTCCCCCCACTTCTCTCGAGCAATCGTTGCTTCTCCGGCGAGAAATCAAGATTTCCCCCAAAATCTCGATTTTCGGCCGCCGGAGCACCCTCACGTCGAGACCCCACTCCGAGCCGTCCCCGATGTCAACCGAGCACGCCATTAGCTTCCTCGAGCTCCACTAGTGCTCTAGGACCCCTTCAACCTCGGAGAACGCCCCCGACCTCACCGGCGTAGAAGTCGCGGCGGCCGCACCGCCACTGCATCGTCGCCGGCGAAACTCCGAGCTTCTCTGGCCTCCCAACCGTCACCAATCGAGTCGTGGTGAGCCCCTAGTGCTTTTCCCCCACTTCCCCGACCCTAACTCGCCGTCGTTTGGCCGGCGTAGCAACGCCGACGACCCGAGGACCTTTCTTCATCGTCTTCGTTTTTCTAGGGTTCTCTGCGCAAAAGTTAAGGACTGGTTTGAAAGGTTTTGAAAGTTCTAGGGTCCCCGGCGTAAAAAGATTCTTGAACCTAGATCTAATTTTCCCGAATCTTATAAAATACGTTAAAAATCGTACAAAAATCAGAAAAATCCAATCTCCTTTAAGCATGTATATACTTTTGGTGAACCGTTTTTGAATTAAAATTCAAACTGTAAAATTTGAAACTTGTGCACCATTTCAAATCCAGAGCTCCGCTAGGGTTGATCTTTGGATATGTTGTTTGTAGTGACTTTGGGCACCTTGTGTCCAAAGGGGACCTAAAAATATGGACTGTAGCTTCAGTTATGAATTAAAATGTGTTTCTTGTCTTTTTGCAGTACAGAAATTATTAACAATAATCTGTGCAGTGAAAAATCACCATTTTTCTCCAGAAGGCTAAAAACTTGTTGGCACACCTGTTAAAAATGCAAAACTTAATTTTTGATCTGTTTAGACTAGCAAATAAATAGATATGTGTTTTTGGATAAAAATTTATTGAGGACTGTCCAAGGGTTATTTTGAGCCACCACTTGGCCAGAGCCCTCCTTGCACTCATGACTAGCTCTGGTAGGAAAATCTCCTGAATTGGATGTATTTTCGATTTTATATGATTTTATTTCATTTCTGCAGGCAGCAGTTTGAAATATTTTTAATAAATATTACGTAGCTCAGATTTAGCTAAATTTTGGAGTGAGCTTAGCTCTTATACTCCAGTAGCTGTCATAAAGTTTATAGATAAAAATGATGAACAGAAAATGAGAAACAAAAATGAGAAGGAATCTATGTGGAAGTTGGTTTATATAAAAGAATAAACCTTTTTGTTAATTAGTTAGAATAAAATAAGGAGAATCTAAAATTTCAGAACAGAACCCTAATTTGCAAATAATAAATAGAATTCTTTTATATATGTACACAATCACCATCAAAGATGAATAAAAATTTTCCACACCCTCTACTCTATTTTATGAAGAAAATAGTGGTGCTTAAGCATGTCTAGGTGAATATGGCCTTCAAGGCCTTAACCTTGGAATCAATAGGCAGCAATAAGTTATGCATCTCATGTAGAAGGCGTTATTCCGGACGGCACCTACAATCTCATCCCCGCCGACGAGGAAAGCATCCCGGAGCACGGTGCCGACGAAGGATCGACCAACCCGGAGGCTAACCCCCAGCTTGAGCAAGAAGGCAAGCCCCGGAGCATAACCTAACCTTTACAAATCATGCATTTATGAATTCCCTATGCTTGTGCATTTACGTTTCAAGGCGTTGATTGAATACCTTAGCTGCACATTTCCTAGTACCTATGACTTGCAACACTAGTATGAAAGGATCGATAGAGCATTGCTTAGGTCCGTTACAAGTCGAGTGATTTCCTGTCACTCGCGAGACATAGGAGTTGCTTGTCTTTACTTATGTTGGAATCATAAGGATTGACGGGCGGGGTGATAGATGTAGATCTCCCGTCCGTGTATGATAATTGATTTAAGGTCGAAACGTGTGGTTGAGTGTGTCAAGTTTTTGAACATACCACATGCATGCCGATATATGGGAGTCGGTAAGCCCGGTACCAGATTGAAGCAGCTAGGGCCGATAGCCATCTCTCCTTGGAAACTTTGTTTTCCCCTGCCTTACACTTGTGGATATATGTGTGAGACTGTGAGTGAAGCAGTAAACCTTTATCCTAAGGAAATGGACCCGGTTCCGAATTGTGGATCGATGGGAAAGGTTGGGAAGTGCTTGTACCTTTTATAGCAAGCGCTATCCGTGTGTGTTGGGTTTCCCCTGGCCAGGTAGCAAAATTCGGTTCGAACTGTCCGCTTCTCGCGGTTAATGAGACTGCTTGACCGCCTTGCTGCATTGAGTAACAAGTGGAACTTTGACATTGATGAACTTGTTCTATGAAATAAATTGTATTGCACCACTTGTATGCTTAGAGAGGATGCAAATCTAGAATGTTTAAATCTACTAGAATATGATGCTAAAACTATGAAAGCAAGGATCTACTCTTAGTTGCTTTTTGGCAAACAAACCCACCAGCCAAAAGCCTCTCATGTCTAGATGTCGGTGATGTAGTTTTCACCCGATGGGTAAGTCTTGCTGAGTATTAGTATACTCAGCCTTGCTGTGGCTTTTATTTACAGGTACAGTGTTGGATGTGGCAGTCGATGCCATGACTTGGCCTACCCAGGTTCCCCCTGGATGGCACATCGAGTGGGTTCCGTCCTCTGCCGAGGAACGGGAGGAGTAGCACCGTGGCAGGCTTCATCATGGTGTTATGTTGTATCGTCGTTAGATATTATTTCCGCAGCAATGAACTACTTTATTTCCGCTGCAAGAATTTGATACTCTGATTTAAATTTCGAACTTGGTTTGTAATAACTTTGAGATACTATTTATGTATGTTAAACTTGTGGAATGTTGTAATCTCTAGAACTCACCTTCGTGTGGGCGTGCTGTTGTTTCGATCGAGAAAAGTACGTGGTTAAATCGGGTTTAATCCGACGGCGCTCCAGCTTATTCCGGATTAAGTGCCTGACTACTTGATTAGTGGTCCCGGGGTACTTAACTTGGAATAATTTCGGAGTGGTCCGCCACAGCTGGCATCAGAGCCGAAACAGCGCACCGGAGAGAACAACAAACCTTTAATAAACATTTTTGAAATAAAATTTGCCAACTCGTACTTCCGCCGCGCTTTGCGAAGGAAGGTTATTTTAGGACCGCTAAGGATGTTACCTAGAGCGTGAAGCCTATGTGGGTTAAGGGATCACGATATGATAGGTGGCAAATAATATATTATACTGACTTCCAACACATTCATTCTGTCATTTATTTTACGCAATGGTGGGCGCAAGGTACGGCGATTGCTGTAACGTACCACGGCACTATATGAAAATATAGTGGCGGCACATAGTCAATACGCTGTGATGGCGTATGAAACTAGAATAGCATGGTGGGCGCAAGGTACGGCGATTGCTGTAGCGTACCACGGCATCATATGCAAATATGATGGCGGCACGAAGTCAATACGCTATTTCATGAGCGTATGAAACTATCAATATGTTGCCTTGGGGACATATGAACATTGCCCGTTCAATGTTAAACGTTCGGGTGCCACCTCTATAGTAGGTGGTAATGAATGGAGATGCTTTCGTGCGTGCTGGCACGAAAGGTTGATTATACATGCTCTGGAATGGAATTTTCTGCAGGTACACTAACCGCGAATCCGTATGTTGAAACGGTTAGAAAAGTTCGGCTAGATAATATAGGGAGAGACGGATATTGCCTAGCCACCGGCACTAACTTCGTAGGCCAAAAGTTTATTGGCATGTGTGTTGGCAAGAACGAATAGGCCGCTCATGCATTGCATTTCACTGAAATAATATCGAATTTTAACACGTGACCAATCGAACCGCCGTCAAAATTCAAATCACCACCCCAAAAATCGTGCTGAGACCAGTCTGATTGCACCAATGTTTCGAAACTGAAAACGTTGTCAAATGAAAAAGTATTCAACATGAAAGTTGTCATAAATATTATGAAGTATATGCTGTAGACATTTCAACGAAAATGGCTCAGTAAAACTGGAGTTATGCTTAAAATGGTAACCTCCTGTCTGCTGGAAATTTCTGGGAACAGTGAGATAAAAATTGAATTTTTACACTATCTTAACGACAGTTTCTGTTCAAACCTTCAACATGAAACTTGTTTGGAATTACTTAAACAATGTCCTGGCCAAACCTGAGAATTTTTGAGCTTGTAGATTTCGAGTTTTATAATTTTTACTACACTGTCCAGAATCTGTTTTTGTTTTCCTTGGCGCTAACCGGTTCTCACCCTTGCCCTTTTCCTTTGGTTCAGAATGGACGCTCACGCTGACTTGGCCAGCTACCCCAACGACGTGTCCTTCTCAGATTGCCTGGGATGGGAAGGCTTCCCTAGCATTTTGTGGTCGGTTTTGCAGGCGCTTGACTACCCTACACCGCCACAGTACGAGAGGACCCTCATCTGAGACCACGGTGTGACCCGTTCCCGTGTGCGTTTGGTGGTATATCGCCACCCACCGTGTCCTAGCTCCCCCACTTGGACGGTGGAAGTGCATGGACACCACATGGAGACGACCTGTGAGCTAGCCGCCTTGAATGGCTTTAGCTCTTTTGTTGCTCAGAACCAGGAGTTGGTAGAGCACCAGTTACTGGGGTTGTTTCCACCGACTCAGCCGGATGATCCCCATTGGATGAGACGCTACCTTAGCTCCCCTTTAAGGATGGCGGAGAACCCCGTCGCTGCAGCCGCATTGATGATGAGGTGGATCCGAGCCTATCACCGTTTGCAGGCACTCCTAGGACGGTCGCAGAGCGAGATGCTCAACATTGCTATGGACATGTCCGCCCGTGCCCGTGACATAGGGGTTGAGAGGACCTCATTGTCCATTGAGGTGACCACCAGAGATGCCATGATTGCTGACTTGGAAAGGCAGTTGAATGACCTCCACATTGCGCACAACAACACCCAAAATGAGTTAGCACAAACAAGGGATGAACTTGAGGAGGTACACGGTACCTTGGAGCATGCAAATGCTATGCTAGCCGCCCATGATGCTCAGCACCTTCTTGAGCAAGAAGGAGGGGATGGAGAAGGAGAGGCCCCCGATTCCGACATGGACACCCAGGATGACATGCCGCCCCTTCCAGCTCCACCTTCACCTATGGGCAGCGAGGCTACCGCTAACAACTTGGATGATTTCTAGAAGTGGTAGTAGCAAGATTACTCCTCCGCTAGGACTAAATTTTGGCTTCATGTTGTAATAGGCTAGATGGAGTTGAGCTCCTCCTTTTATCTTTTGGTGGCAATGTAAATTAATGATGGGGATGTGTGATCAAAACTTGAGGAAGTGTAATAGCTATGTTGAAAACATTCTGCAGCTAACCTAGTTTTAATTATTGATGGGTTTTCCATTTATTTCTGGGCTGTGATGTGAACTGCAAAATTGTTTGGAATTTGTCAAAAAAAATGATCACCAAATTGCAACCCCATCGGTTAAGCGAAATAAAAATTGCAACCAAAACACTACAGCTCGGTCTGCTGAAAAACAGCAAACGCAGAGAGCTAAAGATTGAATTTTTCGGCTTAGTTCCAGTCTGAGTTTGAATCTGAGCCCAACATGAAAGTTGAAATTTTCGAGCTACTGACCGAATTGGAGCATTTGACTTGTTTCCTGTTGGGAGATATGATTTTCTTCCAAACTGCGTGCTGACTTGTCATTCTGCGCAGTAAACTTCAATATATTGTCACGTTCTATCTTGTCATTCATTATGCAAGCTTATGAAATGTGGCTAATACAAGTACCTACTGCAGATGGCAATCACCCGCAGCAGTCATGACGCTAGTGGCTCGAATGCTAACCAACAAGGGCTTGAGGGGCAGCAGCAGCCGCCACCACCTCCGCCACCGCAGTAACCTCCGACGTGGCAACAGTTGTATGCCACGCAAACGGAGATTCTACGGAACCTGCAGCATCAGCAACAAATGATGCAACAGCAGATGCAGCAGCAGGGAGGTCAACGGGCCCCTCAGCCTCAAGTGGCCAGATATGAGGATTTCCTGGCTACACACCCGCCGATATTCTCACGAGCCGATGAGCCCTTGGAGGCCGATACGTGGATTCGAGCCATCGAGTCCAAGTTCACCATCCTGGCGACGCCTTGCACCTCCAACCGCAAGGTGGTGTTCGCGGCGCAGCAGCTCCGCGGCCCAGCTCTCTTATGGTGGGAGAACTACCTGGCCCTGCAGCAGGAGGGTCATGTGGTTGAATGGGATGAGTTCAAAGCTGCATTCAAGGCTCATCTCATTCCGGCCGGCTTGGTAGAGCGGAAGTTGAACGAATTTCTGGCTCTGACCCAGGGTACCCGCACGGTGCTCCAATACGCCCAGGCCTTTAATGGTCTGTGCCCATATGCGGGTCATCACGCCGACTCCGAGGAGAAGAAGCTAGAGAGGTTCCGACGTGGCCTTAACACCAAGTTGAAGGCTCAGTTGGCCACCACCCGTGCTGCCACATATGGCGACCTCGTGAACCTCGCCATCGCCCAGGAAGACGCCAACATGGTGCACAAGGCGGAGAAGAAGAGGAAAGCTCCCGCTGGACCCTCGAGCGCGCAGCCGCCGAGATTCCGCTTGGTTCCCCCGGCTGCACCTCAAGGACAGTCCAGGGCACCTCAGCGAGGTGGATGGGTTGCTAGGACACCACAGCCTAATGCGCCCCGTTTCCCTCCACCGCCGCAGCAGCAACAGGCACCAAAGCAGAATGCACAACAGCCAGCTCGCCCTGGAGCCGGCTATCAGTGTTTCAAGTGTGGTAGTAACAGCCACTTTATCAAGGACTGCCCGCAGAACAAGCAGCAAAACCAGCGCCCGGGAAATCAGCAAAACAAGGGCAAACAGCAGCAGCGTGTGCAGGTTCGACAAGGACGGCTCAACTACACCACTTTGGCCGACCTACCCGAGGGAGCCCCAGACATGACTGGTACCTTCCCTATCTGCACTCAACCTACTGTGATATTGTTTGATTCCGGGGCAACACATAGTTTTATAAGCACAAGATTTCATGTGAAATGTGGATTAAAATCTTACCATACCAAATCATCGTATGTGATATCAACTGCGGGAGGTAAAATTGCATCCAACCAAGTCACCCGTAAAGTTCCAATCAGGCTGGGAAGTAAAACATTTCCTACTGATTTAATTCTACTTGGTATGGAAGGGATTGGCATTGTCTTGGGAGCCAATTGGATGACTCAACATAAGGTTGTGCTAGATGTTGCAGAACGAGTTGTTGAAATAAACTCGCCTACGCATGTCCCTAGTGTGCTATATCTACCACAGCGGACTTGCGTCAATGCGTGTGCTTACACAATGGTAGAAACCCAACTAAAGGACATTCCGATGGTATGTGAGTATGCCGATGTTTTTCCGGATGACTTACCTGGGATGCCGCCGGATAGGGACATTGAATTTGTGATTGAACTTCAACCTGGCACAGCACCTATATCAAAGAGACCTTATAGAATGCCACCCAATGAATTGGCTGAATTAAAAATTCAACTCCAAGAACTGCTAGACAAGGGTTTCATTCGTCCAAGTGTATCACCTTGGGGATGTCCCGCTATCTTTGTGAAGAAGAAGGACCATTCCTTGAGGTTGTGTATTGATTACCGGCCTCTCAATGCGGTAACTATTAAGAACAAATACCCACTCCCCCGTATTGACATCCTGTTTGACCAACTAGCTGGCGCCAGAGTGTTCTCCAAGATTGACCTTCGCTCTGGCTATCACCAAATAAAAATCAGGCCTTGTGACATTCCAAAGACTGCCTTTTCGACTCGTTACGGACTTTATGAATTCTTGGTCATGTCTTTTGGACTCACCAATGCCCCAGCCTACTTCATGTACCTCATGAATTCGGTTTTTATGTCAGAACTAGACAAGTTTGTGGTGGTTTTCATTGACGATATTCTCATATATTCCAAGAATGAGGAAGAGCATGCCGAGCACCTTTGCATTATTCTTCAAAGGTTGCGAGACCACCAACTCTATGCCAAGTTCTCAAAGTGTGAATTCTGGCTAGAAAGTGTAAAATTCTTAGGTCACACGGTTTCCAAGGATGGTATATCCGTGGATCCAACCAAAGTGCAAGAGGTGCTAGATTGGCAACCACCTACTTCGGTCCACGAGATTCGGAGTTTTCTGGATTTAGCCGGTTATTATCGCCGCTTTATTCCGGACTTCTCTCGGATTGCGAAGCCCATGACCGAACTCTTAAAAAAGGGAGTCAAATATGAGTGGAATGACAAATGTGATGAAGCTTTCCACACCTTACGAAGACATTTAACTTCAGCCCCAGTTTTAGCTCAGCCCGATTGCACCAAGCCCTATGATGTCTATTGCGATGCATCAGGCATCGGACTTGGCTGCGTCCTCATGCAAGAGAACCGAGTCATTGCTTATGCTTCTCGAGCACTTCGGCCTCATGAGCAAAACTACCCCACGCATGATCTTGAGTTAGCAGCGGTTATTCATGCTCTCAAGATGTGGAGACACTACTTGATGGGTGTTCCATGCAACATATACACAGACCACAAGAGCCTCAAATATGTTTTCACTCAGGCACATTTGAATATGAGGCAGCGAAGATGGTTGGAGTTAGCAAAGGACTATGACCTTAGTGTGCATTATCACCCCGGCAAGGCTAATGTAGTTGCGGATGCGCTGAGCCGCAAGGCTCATTGTTATTGTCTTTCCGTGGAGTCCTACGCTGACACCCTGTGTCATGAAATGGCAAAGCTCAATTTAGAGATTGTTCCACATGGGTATTTCAACCATATTGCAGTTGAACCAACCTTGCACGATCAGATTGTTGTAGCCCAATTGAATGACGCGAGCATTAAAATCCTTAAAAGGAAATTGTCAAAGGAGACGGTGAAAGAGAAATACAAGTGTTTCCGGTTAGATGGGCAGGGAGTAATGTGGTTTGGACATCGCCTCGTGGTGCCCAAAAACACG
>JACEFO010002421.1:0-15369 GCA_015342445.1 Digitaria exilis
GGGCTTCCGGTGCCGTTGCGGTGGCTGTGGCGGTCCACTCCGAAATTAATTCCAAGTTAAGGTACCGGGACCATAACCGAGTAGTCAGGTACTTAATCCGGAATAAGCTGGAGCGCCGTCCGATTAAATCCGAGTTAACCCGTTCTTTTCTCGTCGAAACAACAGCACGCCACCCGAAGGTGAGTTCTGAGGAGATTACACGATTTCCACAAATTGACTTACACAAATAGTATCACAAGTGTATTACAACGAGTTCACATTTAAATCAGAGTATAAAAGTCTTGCAGCGGAATAAAGTTTCATTGCAGCGGAAGATAATCTAACGACGAATACACTCAACACCGGTGCTTGAAGCCTGCCACGATGCTACTCCTTCCGGTTCCTCGGCAGAAGGACGAACCCATTTCGAATAGTGCCAGCCAGGTGGAACTGGGTAGGCCAAGTCAAAGCATCGACATCCCAAACATGTACCTATAATCGCAATTGTCCACAAGCAAGGCTGAGTATAGCTAATACTACTCAGCAAGGCTTACCCGAGTCGGTGGGTGGAAAACTACATCACCGACATCTAGGCAATGAGAGCTTTTTGGCTAGTGGGTTTGTTTGCCATAAAAGCAACTAACAGTAGTCCTTGCTTTTCAAGTTTTAGGCAGTAATTCTAGTAAATTTAACCAGTCTAGATTAGCATCCTCTCTTAAGCATACAAGTGTAATGCAATACAACTTATTCATGGAACAAGTTCATAAATCTCATAATTCCACTTGTTACTCAATGTAAGCATGCGGTCAAGCAGTCTCATTAACCGCGAGAAGCGGACAGTTCGAACCGAATTTCTGCTACCTGCCAGGAAAACCAACATACACGGATACTATGCTTGCTATAAAAGGTACAAGCATTTCTCCAACCTTTCCCATCGATCCACAATTCGGAACCGGGTCCATTTCCTTAGGATAAAGGTTTACTGCTTCACTCACAGTCTCACGCATATATCCACAAGTGTACGGCAGGGGAAAACAAAGTTTCCAAGGAGAGATGGCTATCGGCCCTAGCTGCTTCAATCTGGTACCGGGCTTACCGGCTTCCCATATACCGGCATGCATGTGGTACGTTCAAAAAACTTGACACACTCATCCACACATTTCGACCTTAATCAATTATATATCATACGCGAGATCTACGGGACGGGAGATCTACATCTATCATCCCGCCCGTCAATCCTTAATGATTCCAACATAAGTAAAGACAAGCAATTCCTATGTCTCGCGAAGTGACACAGGAAATCACTCGACTTGTAACGCGAACCTAAAGCAATGCCCTATCGATCCTTTCATCGCTAGTGCTTGCCAAGTCATAGGTACTAGGAAATGTGCAGCTAAGGTATTCAATCAACTCCTTGAAACGTAAATGCACAAGCATAGAGAAGTCATGAATGCGGATAATTGGTGTAAGGTTAGGTTATGCTCCGGGGCTTGCCTTCTTGCTCAAACTGGGGGGTTAGCCTCGGACGGGTTGGTCGCTCCTTCGTCGGCACCGTGCTCCGGGACTCCTTCCTCTTCAGCGGGGATATGACGGTGGTAGTATGCCGTCCGGATAGCGCCTCTACATGAGATGCATATAGTTTAAGGTGGCTGCCTACTTGATTCTAAGATTAAGCCTGAAGGCTCATATTCACCTAGACATGCTTAGCAGTACTATTCTCTTCACAACAAACAGGTAGAGGTGTGGGAAAAGTTTTATTTGACTTGATGGTGAGATACTATATTAAAAAATTCTATTTACTACTCACAAATTTAGGGGTGCTGTTCTGAAATTTCAGATTCCATCCATTTTATTCTAACTAATTAACCAAAAAGTTTATTCTTTTATATAAATCAATTTTCCAACCTAGTTACTTCTCATTTTTGTTTCCTCCAATTACTGTTCAACATTTTTATCTATAAACTTTATGACAGCTACTGGAGTATAAGAGCTAAGCTCACTCCAAAATTTAGCTAAAATCTGAGCTACACATAATTTATTAAAAATAAAACAAACAGCTATCTGCAGAAATGAAATAAAATTCATATAAAATTGAAAATTCATTCCATTTCAGGAGATCTTCCTACCAAAGCTAGTCATAAGCATGAGGATCTTCTGGCAAGTGGTGGCTCAAAATAACCCTTGGACAGTCCTCAAAAATTTCTATCCAAAAACACATATTAATTTACTTTGCTAGTCTAACAGAGCACAAATTAAGTTTTTCATTTTTAACAGGTGTGCTAACAAGTTTTAGTACTCTGGCAGCAAAATGGTGATTTTCGCACTGCACAGATTATTTTTAATGATTTCTGGAACGCAAAAAGACAGGAAATCACATTTTAATTCATAACTGGAGTACACTGCATATTTTTTAGGTCCCCTTTGGACACAAGCTGTCAAAGTCACTACAACACAACATATCCATAAGATCAACCCTAGCGGAGCTCTGGATTTGAAATGGTGCACAAGTTTCAATTTCCACATTTGAATTTTAATTCAAATAACGGTTCATCAAAAGCATACACATGCCTAAAGGAGATTGGAGTTTACAATCTCACGAATCCAGGGAGTATTTTTATGCATTTTTCTGATTTTGTACGATTTTGTAATGGATTTTTACAAGAGCGGTGATGAAAAATCAATCTAGTTTAAGAATCTTTTTACCGCCAGGGAACCCTAAACTTTCAAAACTTTACGAACAAGTCCTGGTTTTTGCGTAGAGGCCCCTAGAAAAACGAAGACGATGAAGTTATGCCTCGGCTCTCGCCGGAGTTGCGCCGGCCAAACGGCGGCGAACTAGGCTCGGGGGAAGTGGGGGAAAAACATCCTGGGCTCACCACGAGTCGGTTGGGGATGGTTGGGGGGCCGGGGATGGTCGGAGTTTCGCCGGCGACGATGCAGTGGCGGCGCGGCCCACCGCGGCTTCTAGACCGGTGAGGTCCGGGGCGTTCGTCGAGGGTTGAAGGGTCCTAGAGCACCAGTGGAGCTCGAGGAAGCTAAATGGCGGTGCTCGGTTGACCTCTGGGACGGCTCGGAGTAGGGTCTCGACGTGCGGGTGCTCCGACGGCCGAAAATCACGATTGGTGGAAATCTCGAATTCTCGCCGGAGAAGGCGACAATAGCTTGGGGAAAGTGGGGGGATTTGGAGCTGGGGTAGAGGGCTAGCTTCGTGCGCGACGAATTTGGGAATGGTGGAGTGTGGAAGGTGAATTTCTCGGAGAAGCTCAGCTCGGTTCGCGCGGCGCGAGGAAGAAGATGACCGAGCGAGCGCGGGGAAGTGGAAAAGGCTAAGTGAGCGAGTGAGAGGAGGGGTGTGAGTGCTCGGTGGAGTGCTTGGGGCACGCAAGGGAGCACTGTGCTGCCTCGGGAGCGTGCGAGCGCGCGGCGCGGCGCGAGCAGGCCGCCATTAATGCGGAGCGAGCTCGGGCAGCGCACGAGCGACTCGACCGGGCGAGGAGATCCTCGAGTGACGTCGGGGGATCTTCAAGAGTGCATTTGGCGTGGAGTGGAGGGGAATCGCGGCCTGCGGAGCTGCTCAGCGCGACGCGCGCGCGGCCACGGCGGCGCTCCGACGCATGATGGCGCTCGGCGGCGGCGCGAGGCGAAGCGGCTCGACGACGGCGAAGTGACGGCTCGGGAGGGGCGAGACAAGAGCTAGGCGACAAGCGCCAGCGTCCGCCGCGGCTCGGCCAGCTCGGCGCCGCCTGTGCCGCTCGCCGGCCACGGGGCGGCCGAGCTCCGGCCAGCGCAGGGGCGCGCCAGGGGCACTGTAGCTCGCCCGTGGAGCTCCGTTTCCAAATTCAAATTTTCTCCAAAAGTTTGAACTGAACTTGAAAAAGTGTAAAATAGAAGTTGGAGTTTGGAAGATGGGACACAACTTTCTTTTTGGGGTGAACCTGAAATTCCAAGTTTTTCGAGCTCAAACAACCCAAACAAAAAGGTGCCCAGAATGGTAATTTGCGTTTTTGAGGGACTAAACTGCAAAATTTTCAAAAGTTCCAAACAGTGACTAAGGTTTATTTGTGATTTCAAACAACTTTTATTTTTGGAGATTTTCAAGTTTAGTACAAAAATCTTGAGTTTTCAGTTGGTGCCAAACAACCCTCGTTTTTGGAATTTAAATTTGAATTTTTGATGGATTTTTGAATTTCAACCCATGATTCCCTTTTGCATTGATTTTAAATGTACTTTTAACCTTTTTGACATCTGAGATGTCACAGCCTACCCCCCTTAAAAAGGAATCTCGTCCCGAGATTCGATTAAACTTAGAGATAAAGAGGGGAAAAGAATACCTCGGCTTATGAAAGAATGCCGGGGAAGTTCTTCCTAAGATAGTCCTCTGTTTCCCATGTGGCTTCATCTTCGGAGTGATGATTCCACTGAATTTTGTACATTTTCACTCCTTTCCTTCGTGTTTGCCTCTCTTTCTCGTCGAGGATCTTGACAGGATGCTCATCATAAGAGAGATCCGGTTCAACCGAGAGTTCCTCTTGTTCAACCACTTCGGTCGGAACACGAAGACACCTCTTGAGTTGGGAAACATGGAATACATCGTGTACGGCTGAAAGCTTCTCGGGAAGCTTCACTTGATAGGCTACCGGCCCACATTGTTGAGTAATTTCATACGGGCCGATATAACGAGGTGCAAGTTTTCCTTTGAGTCCAAATCTTTGCACACCCTTGGTCGGGGAGACCTTAAGATACACGTGATCACCAACTTCAAACTGAAGTGGCTTCCGCCATTGATCGTAGTAACTCTTTTGCCGTGACTGGGCGGTCTTCAAATTCTCCCGAATGATCCTAACCTTTTCTTCTGCTTCCATCACAAGGTCAGGGCCATAAGTATATCTCTCGCCTGCCTGGGACCAACACAACGGGGTCCGACATCTTCTACCATATAAGGCTTCGAAAGGCGCCATTTTAAGACTCGCTTGGTAGCTGTTGTTATAGGAGAATTCGGCCAGAGATAAACACTTCTCCCAATTCTTTCCATAATGGATAACACAAGCTCGTAGCATATCCTCAAGTATTTGATTTACCCTTTCCGTCTGTCCATCGGTCTATGGGTGATATGCAGAAGTACGGATCAGTTTGGTGCCTAGGGACAATTGCAATTGTTCCTAAAAGCGTGCTACGAACGGAGCACCACGATCTTAAATTATCGTCTTGGGTACCCCATGTAGACAAACGATCCGCTCCAAATAAATCTCCGCGTACTTCTTAGCAGCATAAATGGTATTGACCGGAATAAAATGTGCGGTCTTGGTAAGGCGATCCACAATTACCCCAATGGAGTCGTGCCCCTGAGGGGTTCTGGGAAGTCCAACAATAAAATCCATGCTTATATCTTCCCACTTCCAGGAGGAAATAGGTAGAGGTTGAAGCGTGCCTGCTACCTTCAAGTGGCTAGCCTTAACCCGCTGGCATGTGTCACATTCCGACACATATGTGGCAATTTCTCGCTTCATCCGAGTCCACCAAAAGTTTTGTTTCAAATCTTGGTACATTCTGGTGCTGCCGGGGTGGATAGAAATTTAGAGAGATGTGCCTCATCCATAATCTTCCTCTGGAGTTCCGTGTTTTTGGGCACCACGAGGCGATGTCCAAACCACATCACTCCCTGCCCATCTAGCCGGAAACACTTGTACTTCTCTTTCACCTTCTCCTTTGACAATTTCCTGTTAAGGATTTTGATGCTCGCGTCATTTAATTGGGCTATAACAATCTGATCGTGCAAAGTTGGTTCAACTGCAATATTGCAATATGGTTGAAGTACCCGTGTGGAACAATCTCCAAATTGAGCTTTGTCATTTCATGACACAGGGTGTCAGCGTAGGACTCCACGGAAAGACAATGACAATGAGCCTTGCGGCTCAGTGCATCCGCAACTACATTAGCCTTCCCGGGGTGATAATACACACTAAGGTCATAGTCCTTTGCTAACTCCAACCATCTTCGCTGTCTCATGTTCAGATGTGCCTGAGTGAAGACATATTTGAGGCTCTTGTGGTCTGTGTATATGTTGCAGGGAACACCCATCAAATAGTGTCTCCACATCTTGAGAGCATGGATCACCGCTGCTAACTCAAGATCATGAGTGGGGTAGTTTTGCTCATGAGGCCGAAGTGCTCGAGAAGCATAAGCAATGACTCGGTTCTCTTGCATGAGAACACAGCCAAGTCCGGTGCCTGATGCATCGCAGTAGACATCATAGGGCTTGGTGCAATCGGGCTGAGCCAAACTGGGGCTGAAGTTAAATGTCTTCGCAAGGTGTGGAAAGCTTCATCACATTTGTCATTCCACTCAAATTTGACTCCCTTCTTTAAGAGTTCGGTCATGGGCTTCGCAATCCGAGAGAAGTCCGAAATAAAACGGCGGTAATAACCGGCTAAACCCAGAAAAACTCCGAATCTCGTGGACAGAGGTAGGTGGTTGCCAATCTAGCACCTCTTGCACTTTGGTTGGATCCACGGATATACCATCCTTGGAAACCGTGTGACCTAAAAACTTCATGCTCTCTAACCAGAATTCACACTTGGAGAACTTGGCGTAGAGCTGGTGATCTCTCAACCTTTGAAGAACGATGCGAAGGTGCTCAGCATGCTCTTCCTCATCCTTAGAATATATAAGAATGTCGTCAATGAAAACCACCACAAACTTGTCTAGTTCAGACATGAAGACCGAATTCATGAGGTACATGAAGTAGGCTGGGGCATTGGTGAGTCCAAAAGACATAACCAAGAACTCATAAAGTCCATAACGTGTAGAAAAGGCAGTCTTTGGAATGTCACAAGGTCTGATTTTTATTTGGTGATAGCCAGAGCGAAGGTCAATCTTGGAGAACACTCTGGCGCCAGCTAGTTGGTCAAACAAGATGTCAATACGGGGGAGGGGGTACTTGTTCTTAATAGTTACCGCATTGAGAGGCCGGTAATCAATACACAACCTCAAGGAATGGTCCTTCTTCTTCACAAAGATAGCAGGACATCCCAAGGCGATACACTTGGACGAATGAAACCCTTATCTAGCAATTCTTGGAGTTGTATTTTAATTCAGCCAGTTCGTTGGGGTGGCATTCTATAGGGTCTCTTTGATATAGGTGCTGTGCCAGGCTGAAGTTCAATCACAATTCAATGTCCCTATCCGGCGGCATCCCAGGTAAGTCATCCGGAAAATACATCGGCATACTCACATACCACCGCAATGTCCTTTAGTTGGGTTTCTACCATTGCATAAGCACACGCATTGGCGCAAGCCCGTTGTGGCAAGTATAGCACACTAGGGCCATGCGTAGGCGAGTTTATTTCAACAACTCGTTCCGCAACATCTAGGACAACCTTATGTTGAGTCATCCAATTGGCTCTAGCACAATGTCGATTCCTTCCATACCAAGTAGAATTAAATCAGTAGGAAATGTTTTGCTTCCCAGCCTGATTGGGAACTTTTCGGGTGACTTGGTTTGGATGCAATTTTACCTCCCGCAGTTGATATCACATATGGATGATTTGGTATGGTACGATTTTAGTCCGCATTTCACATGAAACCTTGTGCTTATAAAACTATGTGTTGCCCCGGAATCAAACAATATCACAGCAGGTTGAGTGCAGATAGGGAAGGTACCAGTCATGTCTGGGGCTCCCTCGGGTAGGTCGGCCAACTGTGCCTTCAAACTTGGTGTTCAGGCCACGTCGGAACCTCTCCAGCTTCTTCTCGTCGGAATCGGCGTGATGACCCGCGTATGGGCACAGACCATTGAAGGCCTGGGCGTACTGCAGCACTGTGCGAGTACCCTAGGTCAGCGCCAAAAATTCATTCAATTTCCGCTCTACCAGACCGGCCGGAATGTGATGAGTCTTGAATGCAGCCTTGAACTCATCCCATTCAACACATGACCCTCCTGCTGCAGGGCCAGGTAGTTCTCCCACCAAAGGAGAGCTGGGCCGCGGAGCTGCTGCGACCGTGACACGACCTTGCGGTTGGGGGTGCAAGGCGTCGCCAGGATGGTGAAACTTGGACTCGATGGCTCGAATCCAGGTGTCGGCCTCCAAGGGCGCATCAGCTCGTGAGAAGACCGGCGGGTGCGTTGCTAGGAAATCCTCATATCTGGCCACCTGAGGCTGAGGGGCCCGTTGACTCCTGCTGAAGCATCTGCTGCTGCATCAATCTGCTGCTGATGCCTGCAGGTTCCGGAGAATCTCCGTTTGCGTGGCATACAGCTGCTGCCCATGTTGGAGGTTGCTGCGGAGGAGGAGGAGGCGGTGGCTGTTGCTGCCCCTTGGCCCCGTGCTGGTTAGCGTGGAGCCACTAGCGTCGTGACCGCTGCGGGGTGATGCCATCTGCAGTAGGTACTTGTATTAGCCACATTTCATAAGCTTGCATGATGAATGACAAGATAGAACGTGACAATATATTGAAGTTGTACTGCGCAGAATGACAAGTCAGCACGCAGTTTGAAGAAAATCATATCTCACCAACAGGAAACAAGTCAAATACTCCCATTCGGTCAGTAGCTCGAAAATTTCATGCTCCTACAACTTTCATGTTGGGTTCGGATTCAAATTCGGACTGGAACTAAGCCGAAAAATTCAATCTTTAGCTCTCTGCGTTTGCTGTTTTTCAGCAGGCCGAGCTGTAGTGTTTGGTTGCCATTTTATTCCGTTTTAACCAATGGGGTTCAATTTTGTGATCATTTTGGTTTGACAAAATTCCAAACAACTTTGTAGTTCACATCACAGCCCAGAAATGAATGGAAAACCCATCAATAATGAAAACAAGGCTAGCTGCGGAATGTTTTCAACACAGCTAAACAACTTCAACAGTTTGATCACACATCCACACCTTTAAATTACATTGCCGTCAAAGATAAAGGAGCTCAAATCCATCTAGCCTATTACAAATGAAGCAAAATTTAGGGGCCTAGCCGGAGAGTACTTGCTACTACCACCTAAAAATCATCTAGGTTGTTAGCGTAGCCTCGCTTGCCATAGGTGAAGGTGGAGCTGGGAGGGGACGGCATGTCATCTCGGTGTCCATATCGGAATCAGGGGCCTCTCCTCTCCATCCCCTTCTCCCTTGCTCAAAGAAGGTGCTGAGCGTCATGGGCGGCAAGCATAACATTGCATGCTCCAATGGTACCATGTACCTCCTCAAGCTCCATCTCTAGTTTGTGCTAACTCATTTTTGGGTGTTGTTGTGTGCAACGTGGAGGTCATTCCATTGCCTCTCCAAGTCAGCAATCCATGGCAATCTCTAGTGGTTCACCTCAATTGGACAAGGAAGGTCCTCTCAACCCTATTCACGGGCGCGGCAACCATGTCCATAGCAATGATTGAGCATCGTCGCTCTGCGCACCGTCCAAGAAGTGCCTGCAACGGTGACACGACTGTATCCAGCTCAGGATTTTGCGGTGCCAGCGACGGGGTCTTCAATTTTCCGCAAAGGCGAGTTAGGTAGCGTTCATCCAGTGGATCATCCGGGCTGAGTCGGTCAGATAATAAGTAACGGTGCTGCAATAGCTAAAGCTCTGAGCGGCCTTAGCCCATTCAAGCGCAAGCTACTCACACTCGTCTCATGTAACTCCGTGAACTTCCACATCCGTAAGGGAGCTAGGAACGGTGGGTGGCGATATACGTCCAAACCGCACACGGCAACGAGTTTAGCCGCGGTCTCCATAACCGTCCTCCAACATGGCAGTGTAGAGTAGCCAAGCGCGTTAGCTGTTACCTGCAGGAAGCCTTCGCCATCCCAGAGCAATAGAGAATTAAACGTCGTTTCGTGCCAGCCACTCAGCGAAGGCGTCCATTCTGAACCACCCTGACGATTAAGATGAGAACCGTTACGCCAAGAAAAGATAAAACAGATTCTGGACAGGGTAGTAACAATGTGAAACCACGCAATCTACAAGCTCTCATACCTATTTGGCCATAACATGATCAGGTATTCCTCATAAGGCTCGTGTTGGAGGTTAAGCAGTACTGCCGTTTGGATGGTGCCATCATTCAATTTTCATCTCACTGTCCCCAGATTCCAGCAGACGTGGGTTACCATTTTTTAGCACAACTCCCTTTACTGAACCTCCCGCGATTCTCTACAGCATGTACTTCATATTCTGTACAACTTTCATGCATACGACCTTCATTTGGACAGTTTTATTTCGACTAAGGGTGCAACAGAGTTCCAGCGAGATTTATGGGTTGTGATTTTAAATTTCTTTGACCCGGCGTTCGATTTGGCCATATCGCCGAATCGTTAATTAGTGAGATGCAGCATGACTCATTGCTCGTTAACACAGATACAATGACAAGAATTACGAAGTTAGTGCCGGTGGCTAGGCAATATCCGTCTCTCCCTATATTATCTAGCCGAACTTTTCTAACCGTTTCAACATACGGATTCGCGGTTAGTGTACCTGCAGAAAATTCCATTCCAGAGCATGTATAATCAACCTTTCATGCCAGCACTCACGAAAGCGTCTCCATTCATTACCACCCACTATAGAGGTGGCACCCGAACGTTTAACATTGAACGGGCAATGTTCATATGTCACCTAGGCAACATATTGACAGTTTCATACGCTATTTCATGAGCGTATTGACTTTGTGCCGCCATCATATTTGCATATGATGCCGTGGTACGCTACAGCAATCGCCGTACCTTGCGCCCACCATGCTATTCTAGTTTCATACGCCGTCACAGCGTATTGACTATGTGCCGCCACTATATTTTCATATAGTGCCGTGGTACGTTACAGCAATCGCCGTACCTTGCGCCCACCATTGCGTAAAGTAAATGACAGAATGAAATGTGCTGGAAGTCAGTATAATATACTATTTGCCACCTATCATATCGTGATCCCTTAACCCACATAGGCTTCACGTTCTAGGTAACATCCTTAACGGTCCTAATAATAACCTTCCTTCGCAAAACGCGTCGGAAGCACGAGTTGGCAAGTTTTATTCCAAAAATTATTTATTAAAGGTTTGTTGCTCTCTCCGGTGCGCTGCTTCGGCTCTGATGCCAGCTGTGGCGGACCACTCCGAAATTATTCCAAGTTAAGTACCTTGGGACCACTAATCAAGTAGTCAGGCACTTAATCCGGAATAAGCTGGAGCGCCGTCGGATTAAACCCGATTAACCACGTTCTTTTCTCGATCGAAACAACAGCACGCCCACACGAAGGTGAGTTCCAGAGATTACAACATTCCACAAATTGACATACACAAATAGAATCTCAAAGTTATTACAAACCGAGTTCAAATTTAAATCAGAGTATAAAGTCTTGCAGCGGAATTAAAGTTCATTGCAGCGGCAAGAATGATAACGACGATATAAATAACACCGTGCTGAGCCTGCCATGCTACTCCTCCCGATCCTCGGCAGAGGACGGACCCATTCGATGTGCCACCAGGTGAACCTGTAGGGCCAAGTCAAAGCATCGACATTCAACGGATTGTACCTGGTTAAATCAATGCCCAAGCAAGGCTGATTATACTACATACTCAGCAAGGAGCTTACCCGTTCGGGTGAATATCTACATCAGACCGACATCTAGAACAATTGAGAGGCTTTGGCTAGTGGGTCTTGTTTGCCAAAAGCAAACTAAAGTAGGTCCTTGCTTTCAAGTTTAGCATCATATTCTAGTAAAATTTTACCATTCTTAGTTAGCGATTCCTCTTAGCATACAAGTAATGCCGAGATACAATTTAAATTCACTGAACAGTTCATAAATCTCATAATTCCACTTGTTAGCTACAATGTAGCATGGAGCGGTCACAGAGGTCTTCATTAACGCGAGAAAGCGGACAGTATGGCGAACCGCCTGTCATCATATTTCTGCTACCTGGCCAGGGGAAACCCAACATACACGGATACTATGCTTGCTATAAAAGGTACAAGCATTTCCCAACCTTTCCCATCGATCCACAATTCGGAACCGGGTCCATTTCCTTAGGATAAAGGTTTACTGCTTCACTCACAGTCTCACGCATATATCCACAAGTGTACGGCAGGGGAAAACAAAGTTTCCAAGGAGAGATGGCTATCGGCCCTAGCTGCTTCAATCTGGTACCGGGCTTACCGGCTCCCATATACCGGCATGCATGTGGTACGTTCAAAAACTTGACACACTCATCCACACATTTCGACCTTAATCAATTATCATACACGGACGGGAGATCTACATCTATCATCCCGCCCGTCAATCCTTATGATTCCAACATAAGTAAAGACAAGCAATTCCTATGTCTCGCGAGTGACAGGAAATCACTCGACTTGTAACGGACCTAAAGCAATGCCCTATCGATCCTTTCATACTAGTGTTGCAAGTCATAGGTACTAGGAAATGTGCAGCTAAGGTATTCAATCAACTCCTTGAAACGTAAATGCACAAGCATAGAGAAGTCATAATGCATAATTGGTAAAGGTTAGGTTATGCTCCGGGGCTTGCCTTCTTGCTCAAACTGGGGGTTAGCCTCGGGGTTGGTCGATCCTTCGTCGGCACCGTGCTCCGGGACTCCTTCCTCGTCAGCGGGGATGAGGTGGTAGTTGCCGTCCGGGATAGCGCCTTTTTCTTACAATTGAGAATTGCTGAGTTTAAGGTGGCTGACTACAATTTGGAATTCTAAGATTTGAAGGCTTGAAGGACCATATTCACACTAGAATGCTTAAGCATTATATTCTCTTCACAAAAAACAGGTAGAGGTGTGGGAAAAGGTTATTTGACTTCGATGGTGATTTGTGTACTATATATAAAAGAATTCTAATTTACTACTTCACAATTTAGGTGCTGTTCTGAAATTTCAGATCATCCATTTTAATTCTAACTAATTAACCAAAAGGTTTTTAATCTTTTTATATAATCATTTCCACGCTAGATTATTCTATTTTTTGTTTCTCCAATTCTGTTAAATGCATTTTTATCTAATAACTTTATGACAGCTATGGAGTATAAGAGCTAAGCTCACTCAAAAATTATAAATCTGAGCTACTAATTTATTAAAAATAAACATTCAGCTGTCTGCAGAATGAAAATTAATTCATATAAAATCTGAAATTCTCCATTTAAGAGATTTTCCTACAAAGCTAGGTTATAAAGCATGAGAGGGCTCTGGCCAGTGGTGAGTCAAAAGGGCCTTGGACAGTCTTAATATTTTTATCCAAAAAATATATTTTTATTTGTTAGCTAAACAGAGAATAAATTAGTTTTTCATTTTTAACAGGTGTGCTACAGTTTTTAAGTCCTCTGGAGCAAATGGTGATTTTTTTCACTGCATAGATTATTTTTAATGATTTCTGAACGGCAAAAGACAGGAAACACATTTTAATTCTAACTGGACTACACTGCATATTTTTAGAGTCCTTTGACACAGCTCTCAAGTCATACGAAACAAATATCCAAGGATGCAACCGAGGGAGCTCTGGATTGTGAGAATGGTGCACAGTTCAATTCCGCGCACATTTGAAGGTTTTTAAATTCAAAAATGGTTCATCAAAAGCATACATATGCCTAAAGGAGATTGGAGTTTACAATCTCACGAATCCAGGGAGTATTTTTGTGCATTTTTCTGATTTTTGTACGATTTTTAACGGATTTTACAAGATTCGGGAAAATCAAATCTAGGTTTAAGAATCTTTTTACGCAGGGAACCCTAGAACTTTCAAAACTTTACGAACAAGTCCCTGGTTTTTGCACAGAGGCCCCTAGAAAAACGAAGACGATGAAGTTATGCCCTCGGCTCTCGCCGGAGTTGCGCCGGCCAAACGGCGGCGAACTAGGCTCGGGGAAGTGGGGGAAAACATCCTGGGCTCACCACGAGTCGGTTGGGGAGGCCGGGGATGGTCGGAGTTTCGCCGGCGACGATGCAGTGGCGGCGCGGCCGCCGCGGCTTCTACGCCGGTGAGGTCGGGGGCGTTCGTCGAGGTTTGAAGGGTCCTAGAGCACCAGTGGAGCTCGAGGAAGCTAATGGCGTGCTCGGTTGACCTCGGGGACGGCTCGGAGTAGGGTCTCGACGTGCGGGTGCTCCGGCGGCCGAAAATCGCGATTTGGGGGAAATCTCGAATTCTCGCCGGAGAAGCGACAATAGCTTGGGGAAGTGGGGGATTTGGAGCTGGGGTAGAGGGCTAGCTTCGTGCGCGACGAATTTGGGAATGGTGGAGTGTGGAAGGTGAATTTCTCGGAGAAGCTCGGCTCGGTTCGCGCGGCGCGAGGAAGAAGATGACCGAGCGAGCGCGGGGAAGTGGAAATGGCTAAGTGAGCGAGTGAGAGGAGGGGTGTGAGTGCTCGGTGGAGTGCTTGGGCACGCAAGGGAGGCACTGTGCTGCCTCGGGAGCGTGCGAGCGCGCGGCGCGGCGCGAGCAGGCCGCCATGAATGCGGAGCGAGCTCGGGCAGCGCGCGAGCGACTCGACCGGGCGAGGAGATCCTCGAGTGACGTCGGGGGATCTTCAACAGTGCATTTGGCGCGGAGCGGAGGGGGAATCGCGGCCTGCGGAGCTGCTCAGCGCGACGCGCGCGCGCGGGGCCACGGCGGCGCTCCGACCGCATGATGGCGCTCGCGCGGCGCGAGGCGAAGCGGCTCGACGACGGCGAAGTGACGGCTCGGGAGGGGCGAGACAAGAGCTAGGCGACAAGCGCCAGCGTCCGCCGCGGCTCGGCCAGCTCGGCGCCGCCTGCGCCGCTCGCCGGCCACGTGGCGGCCGAGCTCCGGCCAGCGCAGGGGCGCGCCAGGGGCACTGTAGCTCGCCCGTGGAGCTCCGTTTTCAAATTCGAATTTTCTCCAAAATTTGAACTGAACTTGAAAAAGTGTAAAAATAAAAGTTGGAGTTTGGAAGATGGGACACAACTTTCTTTTTGGGGTGAACCTGAAATTCCAAGTTTTTCAAGCTCAAACAACCCAAAAACAAAAAGGTGCCCAGAATGGTAATTCGAGTTTTTGAGGGACTAAACTGCAAAATTTTCAAAAGTTCCAAACAGTGACTAGGGTTTATTTGTGATGACAAACAACTTTTATTTTTGGAGATTTTCAAGTTTAGTACAAAAATCTTGAGTTTTCAGTTGGTGCCAAACAACCCTGGTTTTTGGAATTTAAATTTGAATTTTTGATGGATTTTTGAATTTCAACCCATGAATTCCCTTTGCATTGATTTTAAATGTACTTTTAACCTTTTTGACATCTGAGATGTCACAGCTCCGCTGTCTAACTCTTGAGCACAACCCCAAAACGGTTCGCCATCTCCTCCTCTCTGTCCCGAGCTAGCCGTGGCGGCTTTGGAGCTCCGAGCCCCGTTTCGCTCACTCCGGCGAGCTCTCCGGTCGTGCGCCGCCGTGTGCTGCGCGCTCCGGTGATCCTTTGCCC